>JAMKQA010043514.1:0-22514 GCA_024699735.1 Posidonia australis | reverse complement strand
CCCCCCCCCCCCCCCCCCCCCCCTTTTCTACTTCTTTGCAAATGGGGGTAGTTATAGACTTGCAAGGGTTAGATTGTTTGGGTTGTTATGGGAAGTTTGTTGAGGTTGTTATGATGAAGTGGGAGGTGGTTAGGTTGTTAGGGTTATTTTAGGTTGTTATAGTTTGTTGAGGTTGTTATGAAGAAGTGGGAGGTAGTTTATGGTTTGTTTTAGGTTGTTATAGTTTGTTGAGGTTGTTATGAAGGAATGGGAGGTAGTTTAGGGTTTGTTTTAGGTTGTTATAGTTTGCTGAGGTTGTTATGAAGGAGTGGGAGGTAGTTTAGGGTTTGTTTTAGGTTGTTATAGTTTGCTAAGATTGTTATGAAGGAGTGGGAGGTATTTTAGGGCTTGTTTTAGGTTGTTATAGTTTGTTGTGGTTGTTATGAAGGAGTGGGAGGTAGTTAGGTTGTTAGGGTTTGTTTAGGTTGTTATAGGAGTGTTTTAGAGTGAGGGTTAGGGTTGAGTTAGGGTATATTAGGATTAGGGTTTATTTGGTTTAGGGTTTTGCTAGGGTTTAGGCTAGGTTTAGGATTTTGGATTAGGGTTTATTAGGTTTAGTGTTTTGCTAGGGTTTAAGCTAGGTTTAGGGTTTTGGATTAGGGTGTAGGCTAGTTTTATGGTTTTGGATTAGGGTTTATTAGGTTTACGGTTTTGCTAGGGTTTAAGCTAGGTTTTGGGTTTTGGATTAGGGTGTAGGCTAGTTTTAGGGTTTTGGATTAGGGTTTTGGCTAGGTTCAAGCATATGGGATGTCTACAGATGCCCCTCTTTGAGCAAGGTTGGAGGACGAATGGAACAGAGACTGACGCTTAGGGTTGATAATGACACCCCATGCCTACTCACAAGGAAAAGAGAACAGGATAAGATGACCACTGTTATCAGAGCATACACCGAGAATCAAATGGCACAAAGTTATCGGACTTGTGAATCGGATAGTTTGGGTTATCGACCTAGGTGATAGTTTAGGATATCAGCCTAAGTGATAGTTTAGGATATCAGCCTAAGTGATAGTTTAGGATATAGGCCTAGGTGATAGTTAGGATATCAGCCTAAGTGATAGTTTAGGTTATCAGCCTAAGTGATAGTTTAGGATATCGGCCTGGGTGATAGTTTAAGACATCAGCCTAAGAGATAGTTTAGGATATCAACCTAACTGATAGTTTAGGATATTGGCCTTGGTGATAGTGTAGGATATCAACCTGGGTGATAGTTTAGGATATCAGCCTAAGTGATAGTTTAGGATATCGGCCTCGGTGAGAGTTTAGGATATCAACCTAAGTGATAGTTTAGGATGTCAGCCTGGGTGATAGTTTTGGATATCAGCCTGAGTGATAGTTTAGGATATCAACCTAAGTGATAGTTTAGGATATCGACCTGGGTGATAGTTTAGGATATCAGCCTGAGTGATAGTTTAGGATATCGGCCTAGATGATAGTTAGGATATCATTTTAGGTGATAGTTTAGGTTATCAGCCTGGGGAAAAGGGTATGACAGGATATCAGACCTGTCAACCGAAGGAGTGATAGTTTAGGTTATCAGCCTAAGTGATTGTTTAGGATATCATCTTGGGTGATAGTTTTGGATATTAGCCTAAATGATAGTTTAGTATATTAGCCTAAGTGATAGTTTAAGATATCAACCTAAATGATAGTTTATGATATTGGCCTAGGTGATATTTTAGGATATCAGCCTAGATGATAGTTTAGGATATCAACCTAAGTGATAGTTTAGGACATCGGCCTGAATGATAGTTTAGGATATCAGCCTAAGTGATCGTTTAGGATATTAGCCTGAATGATAGTTTAGGATATTAGCCTAAGTGATAGTTTAGGATATTGGCCTGGTAGATAGTCTAGGATATCAGCCTAAATGGTAGTTTAAGATGTCAGCCTAAGTGATAGTTTAGGATATCATCCTAATTGATAGTTTAGAATATCAGCGTAAGTAATAGTTTAGGATATCAACCTAAATGACAGTTTAGGATATCAACCTAAATGACAGTTTAGGATATAAGTCTAAATGAGAGCTTAGGATATCAGCCTAAGTGATAATTTAGGATATCGGCCTAGATGATAGTTTAGGATATCAGCCTAAATGATAGTTTAGGATATCAGCCTAAGTGATAGTTTAGGATATCAGCCTAAGTGATAGTTTAGGATATTAGCCTAAATGATAGTTTAGGATATTAGCCTAAGTGATAGTTTAGGATGTCGACCTGGGTGATAGTTTAGGATATCAGCGTAAGTGATAGTTTAGGATATCGGCCTGGGTGATAGTTTAGGATATCAGCCTAAGTGCTAGTTTAGGATATCAGTCTAAATGATAGTTTAAGATATCAGCCTAAGTGATAATTTAGGATATCAGCCTGGGTGATAGTTTTGGATATCAGCCTAAGTGATAGTTTAGGATATCGACCTGGGTGATAGTTTAGGATATCAACCTAAATGATAGTTTACGATATCAGTTTGGGTGATAGTTTAGGATATCAGCCTAAATGATAGTTTAGGATATCAGCCTAAGTAATAGTTTAGATATCATCCTAAGTGAAAGGAAATAAGTGTCTCTCGCTTGGAACGAGACTGAAGAAAGGGGCACCATCGACTCTATCCATTCGGAATAGAAGCCAATAGGGGCATGGTAAGGTAGTGGACTTACCGACATGAGGATATGGCATGTTTCAGACTTACCAACCGAGAGGATATGTGGCAACGACAGATGCCAATCGGATAGTTTGGGATATCAGCCCAAGGAAAGGGCATGACAGGATATCAGACCTGTCAATTAAAGCGGGAATAGCTTACTTTGTGGGATATGCTCTAGACCTTGCACGAGACTTAGAAGAAGATGAAAATAAGACTTGTTCGACTAGAGCAAGTCCAACAAAGTAGATGTTACAGAGATTCGTTCGTTCGGAGCGAATCTGGGATGGGAACACCTAGACCTCGTCTGAGGCCTAGAAGAAGATGGAAACAAGACTTGCTTGACTAGAGCAAGTCCAACAGAGCAGATTGGATTCCGCCCTACCTGGTACAAAAGTTTGTGACAGCTTCATTCGTCCAGGCCTAGGCAACAAAACAATATTCTCGACTATTATCCGAGTGGACCCCAGCGCCAAGTTGAGAGGCAGAAGAGGACAGCAGTTTGAACCAGTTAAGCACATATTGTCGCAATGGCGATTTCTACTCCATATCAACCATAAGCAACCAAACAAGCTGGCAAAAGTGTTCCAATGAACTTATTATAGCAATCGAATACAATGAAGTGATTACACATATTTCAACTTACAATGAACCAGTAGCATAATGCAAATATCAAGAGTCTATGTCATCCCTGGATCTCTTTGAGCCTCTAGCTTTGGGAAAAAGTGTATAGCTCAGAGCAACGCCACCGATCGACCAGGTTTCTTCTACTTTGGCTTCATAATCTACTATGTAACCCTTCCCTTCTATGACTGTGAAATCCTTCAATCAAATGGAGCCATTAAGCATGTGTAATAGCTTCTTAGTCATAGCATTAGAGCTTGGAGGATACTCCTGGAACCGGGCTGGCATTAACCCCTAAACAAAGAAATCTTGTTGGTAGTCGAACTACCACATCACGCGAATTGGATTATACTCTACTCCACCAGTCAGCCTTGGTAGGATGATAACCTGCATATCGATAGTATTGAAGAAAGCCTCAAAGTTATGAGTGTCCGAAGGAATGATACACCAGATGACCTTGTCTTCTATCAAACTCTCCGACCGCTCATACTCCTTGCGAACCAAGGTGAGCCTGCGAGCATGACCACTTTGACAGTAGGATTCAAAGGCTGATCGTTGTGGGCATATGACCTCTACACCTAGATGAGCGGCCAACCACACTTGTACAAAAGCTCCACAACCATAAAAGTGTCGGCATCGTTGTAATGACCAATCTAAAGCCCAGTAAGTCTCTGCCAGGATAACTGGGGCCAAGTCTATTTGACGGGTTACCACTGACAAAGCAATCTCAGCAACCTCAATGTTGACGACCTTCCGGCCACGGCTAAAAACCAACTCACCTAAGAAGCAGACGACAAAGCCTTTCAGCCATAGCTCATCACCCAAGGAGGTGTGCATTCCAGCCACCTTGTCAAAGTAAGCCACTTGTAGCATAAAAGATTGTCCATCTGAACAGATAAGTTGACGACCACAATCATTGGTTGACAGGCCCGTTAGTTCACTCAAGACTGAGGAGTATTCGTCACGCCACATAAACACAGTGGGCCCTAGAAACTTTGGTAGACAACACACTCGATGGACCTCCTCCAAAGTAGGAGTCAATTCAACTTTTTCGAAGCAAAATACATGATGGCTGGCTTCCAGAACCAAGTAGATGCACACTAAAAGTATTGGGAGACCTCCACATTTGCAATATCCAAAAACTTTGATGAGATGCCCGAAGTCCGCAACTTGTCGCGATCACTGTCTGTTAATTTCCAAATCCACGCTTGGAGAACATTTGAGTAATGCATAGGTATAACCATCGTGGGGAAACCCATGATCAATATGGGGTTTTGGCTTCTCTTGATTCAAGCCACACTAGAACGGGAAGAAGAGTTCCTACAGAACATTCTCAAAACATTGGTTTATAAATAGACTACAACTCTACTCCATACAACAACATTTTATAAAGTCTAATGCAAACAGAAAGAAGTGTAGCATAAGTGGAATTGAAAATCAGAAAGACCAACCCATGGCTAAGGTTGAATGTCACAATCAGGAACTAATTAGACAACGGGCTATCGATCGTGCGTATAGCCCTGACAAGATATCCTAGGTACTAACTAGTCCCGACCAAGTGCCAAATTAATGAGAGATAGCCATCAAATCTTGATGATTGGGATTGTCTGATGACAGAGCCGTCATAGGGTACTTAAGGAGCCAAATGAGGTAACTAATATGCCCTCGAGTAGATTAAGGGGATCCTCAACCCTTAGAGCAGTTGACATACCCCTAGTCCAATACTGGCTCAGTGTGTCTAACCATAGGATAACTGAAATGCCCCTGATTTGACATTAATGACCCTAACCAACAAAAGCAGCTTGCATGCCCCTAGTTTAGGCAATGTTCTCCTGATCCTCCTAGGCTGAAAGCTGCTAACATGCCTCGACTAAAAGGACCAAATTAGACTCTGCAACACTTTAGAATGATGTTTATGGGAAGAATGCATGTATGCTGAATGATTTGTGGGATCTTATTAGCACCCTTAGCATTGGAATGCTTATCGCCATGTATATAAGGAAATGGTAGCTCCAATCATCACGAGACTCTATCTAAGCCCCTAGTTTTTATGTAGCTCTTTGGAAATATAATATTGTGTCTTGGGCTCCATTCCAAACCCCACTGGACCATACCTCTGCTTTTTTTTTGTTTTACTTTCTTTATTCTTTCTCCCTCGTAGGTGTGTGGGTTCACCCTATCCCTGGCTTAGAGGTAATAGGTACCTGGTCTATTGGTGGGGAGTTGCTATTGTTTAAAGGGTTGGCTAGGCCCTTTTGGAATATGCTTTCTAGGTATTCACTCCGACTCCTCTCCAAGATAAGTTATAGGGACAACGCTACCCGACATGCCTCTCTCTTTAAGGCAGACTTCTATCTGCAACTTCTGTCTTCTAATTCTTTTATGCCCTTTCATAGATATATATTTTTTATTTTATTTCTCACACTCTCATTCTCTTCATTAACATTTTAACTCCCTCTAGGAGGTGTATGTTCCCCAAGCAGTTTGGATACTTTGCCTAATTCACAATGAAGGTGGCTCCCTTACTCTCTAGGTTACCTGAATAGTATCTACTTGAGGAGGTGTTATGCATTCCCAACATTGGAAAGCTTATTCCGCTTATCATCACTGGACTAAGATCCATGCATGTGATGATGATGACAACCACTTGCCTATAGATGCGTATGTTGAATGGGAGTTAGTTAAGTATGTGCTAAGATGTTAGGCTACATGGATGTAGAAAACATTGATATAATGAATACGTGCATGCATGGAGAAAGATGACAGTGTTGCAGAGTGAGGACATGAGGTTTATGGTCACTGATAGTACTTCTTTAGGTAACATGAATTAACTGGTTCTGACTGTTTGACGTGATCCATGTCCTCCAGGATTACTGCTCCCCTAGAGAAGACCTATTTGACTACAAACGGTCCACCCTACTTGGGTCTGAACTTGCCGCAACCATCAGGGAGATGTATAGCTCGCAAGACCAAGTCCCCTGGCAAGAAACTTCTAGGTCGGACCTTCATCTGATAGGCTTTGGCCATCCGTTTATGATAACATTGTGCATGACGCATAGCTTGCAACCAATGCTCATCTATCAAGTTTAACTGAACAAAGTGGTCCTCAATCCACTCTGCTTCTTCCAACTATGCTTCTTTCATGACTCTGAACGAGGGTATCTCCACCTTTATAGGTAGGACTGCTTCCATACCATACACTAGAGAATATGGAGTTGCTCCAGTTGAAGTCCGAACTGATGTATTGTAACCCCACAAAGCATATGGGAGCTTGTCATGCTAGTCTTTATGTGTTTCTGCCATCTTTTTAAGAATCTTAACTAGATTCTTATTTGCGGATTCCACAACCCCATTCTTCTGAGGATGGTCCAGAGAGGACCTATGATGCATGATATGGAACTCTTGCAGAAAAACCTCGACCCTTTTGGCTGTGAAATTTGTCCCATTATCAGAAATAATTGAATGCAGGACCCCATATCTAGTAATGATATTGCTCTTGATAAATTTTTCAGTCACTGTCTTGTAAGAAGCTGCCTCCACCAATTTAGTAAAGTAATCAATTACTACTAGGATGTACTAATGTCCATTAGAAGCTGCTGGGTGGATAGCTCCATGACGTCTATTCCCCATATTGAAAAAAGGCTAGGGTGACGACATGTTGTGGAGCTGTTGTGGGGGTGCATGAATGAAGTTGCCATTGACCTGAAAATTGTGATTGTGACCCCCTGCCTGGGGATCCGGCGCAGAGTCAAGCCAGAGAGAGGAGGCCACAGCCATGCCAAGATGGTGGAGGCGTAAGATAGGATAAAAACGAAAAAGAAAAGGAGTCACCTCCTAGTCTTTTAAAGAAAAGACAAGGAAAACCACAAACAAAACACAAAGGAATGAATGCGTGAGATGCAAACATGAAGGCCAGATGTCTACTAACCAGAGGATGAGTAAGGATTTCTATTACGCACGGGGAAGGTGTTAGACACCCCTGTACGCTCGAGAAACTCGGTCTTTCTAGTCTAATTCGCTTGCTAAAGACTGAATGAATGTTTGTTATGCCTAGATTGTGCTCTAATCATGCTAATATGTATGCCAAGACAAGACTAGATGGATGTGCGAGATGGTACACGAAAACTGGGAAGCCACACGAAATAATGAAATCACAAAATACGACACGACAAAGAAAATCACATGAAATGACAAGGTTTCTGGCAAGAAAGGCCTGGGAAATCATATAGGCTTCAAGAGAATCTAGAATTCAATCAACTCAAATCGTCAGAATCATAGAAAACATCACGGAAATTCGAACGAAAAAATTGCAACGAAGTCCACGCAAAACAGGTAAACTGTGACATGTGAAGAAATTCACATAAAATGACAGTGTTTTTGGATAGAATGTTCTAGAAAATGACACCAACATCAAAAGCATAAAAAATGCAATAGACCCAAATCATTAGAATCGTAGAAAACATCACAGAAATCGAGATGGAAAAATTACGAAGTAGTCCACGTAAAACAGACAAACAACGACATGTGAAGGTAATCACATAAAATGACAATGTTTTTGGAATGAACGCTCGAGAAAACCATATCGATATTAAGAAGGCCAAAAGTGGAATCGACCAAAGTCATCAGAATCATAGAAAAGGTCGTGAAAATCAAAAAAGGAAAATAATTCGTGATAGTGCCAATGTGGGCCTTTCGATCAGTTAATGTACGCCCACAGGCGATGAAATCCAAATCAAATCGAAAAAATACGAAATATGGAATAAAGGGAGTCAAATCAAATATCAAACGAAGGAATTCGAAGACATGTAGGAGAAAAATGCATGGAAAAACACACAAGATGCAGACTTATTCAAGATGGATGGACTGATGTGCAAATACAACGAAAACTATGTAGAATGCATGAAAATGTACCTAAATGGGTAAAGGATACTAAGGAATGATTTGGACATAGATTATGCATGACTTGGTGCAATAACTGACATGCATGTGCATGAATTGATGACATAGGGGTAATTTGGTCATTTCAATGGTCAGATGTGATAAATGCATGTATGGGGATGATGCATGGTCTAAGATGTGCCAAAATGTATGCAAAATGTCAGGAAAATGATAAAATGATAAAATAATGATAAAGTGTCAGGACAAGGTCTTAAAAATGATAAAATAATGTAAACACAATAAGGGATAGGTACAAGGACCAAAATGCAAAATTCACAAAAAAGGGTGAAAATTTGGATTAAAATACATTCAAAGACTTCTATCCTAGTGTGTAGATGATGGATCAAAGGAAAATGTGACACTGAGATGTGTAGAATTACACCTAGATAATTTCCTGAAAATCCAAGGTCTAATGTGCAAAATTCACAAAAAGGGGAACATCATGGTTAAAATGTACTCAGAAAGTCTTATCTTAATGCTAGGATGAAGGAATTAAAGAAAATGTGGCTCTATGGTGTGACATGTGTGAAAATTGCACTCTTGGTAATTTCTTGAAAATTCAAGGTCTACGGTGTAAAATTCCTACATAAAGTGCAAATCTGATTAAAATGTGAAATCAGAAATTTATTTATATTACAAACATGATTTTTTTAATGAAAAACACTATTCAGGTGATGATTTACAAGCACATGTGATCAATAAATATGAAACATACCAAAATGTGATTTAAAATACAATTAAAACCATGATTAATGATTTAAGAAAAGATTCAAGGACCTGGATATAAATGTTCATGTCCAGAAAACATTATGAATTGAGTTTAGGGGCTAACTTGCAAAATTTTAGGACCAAAATGCAATAGAAATAAAGTTTTTTACATGATCAGTGTAATTATGGATGAATTTAAGGTTATGAATGCAAATTGTACAAAGAAAATTCTTTTCAAAGAACTTTGGGGGCAAAATGCAAAATTCTAGGACTTAATTATAAAAGAAACATGATTTCAGGGACTTAACTGTAATAAGACAAATTCTTATAGAGTAGAAATTGAAAATAAAAAAGTTCAAGGAACATGATGTAATATTTACAGAAACAGAATAAAGAAACAAAAGTTATTTAAATTTATAAGGGCTTAAATACAAAAATACTGGACCTAAATGTAAGGATCTAAGGACCTAAAAGTAATAAACTTAAAACTACAGGACCTAATCTAAAGAACTATCCTTCAAAGATCACTGGAGGACTGCCGACGTTCCCGCTTCGGTTGAACAACTTCCTTAAACAAGCAACTGAAGGGCTCTAGCGATGGCCTAGGAGGCTGGAGGGAAGCACGGCAAAGCTTCCAAGGGTGGTGGGCAGGACTAGGGAGGCCCGAGATGCCTCCCCCACCATGGCTGCAACGAGCAGTTGTCACCACCGAAGAAGATGATGGTGGAGGGGACTGGCAGCAACGTGGCGACTAGAGCAGCGTGATAAGGACTGGCTAAGCTTTGAGGGAGCGCGAGGAGGCTCCTGGTGGGGTCGTCGAAGGCTGGAGTGGCCCGAAGCGCTCTCCCTGTCTCGGGCTCTGGCGATGGGTGCAGCGGCGACGACGGTGGTCATCTGGATACTGAAGCGGTGACGAGTCATCATGGGGGCGTTCGTGGCAAATTGACGGAGCTTCCAGACGTGGTCAAGAGTGGCGAGGGCATTTGGAGACTTCCAGCAGCTTCGACGGTGAATAACGGCAATCACAGGGCCAGCGGCAAGGGCTCTAGCCATAGGTGGCTAACTGAACTCTTCCTAAGCAATGGAAGCTCAAGGAGGAGGAGGAGGAAGAGGGAGGAGCAGCCCATGGGGCCTCACCTGGCTCTAGGAGGCCCGCGGCCTCGCCGGTGGTGGTGAACCCACCATCGAAGGCAGAGACGACGGCGCACAGGGCCCGCCCGCTCTGGTAAACCACATCTGGAAGACTCAACCTAACCTGAGGACTAAAAGGAAAAGACTTAGAGCTAAAAGGGGAGGAGGGATACCTGGCTGCTGTTCTCCCGATGAGGCTTCTAGCGACGCTCCTCTGGTGGTTGATGCTCCGGCGACAATGGGTGAGGCTTCAGGGCTGGAGGGGGTGCTCTAGGTTTCACTGAGAGTTTGAGGGGTCTTCTCTGGGTTTCAAATGGGGGGAAGGACCGATCTCCAACTGGTGGGTGAAGGGCTGTTGACGACGAGCTTTTCTCCGGTAAGGCCTTCCAGGCCTTTGATCCTCCTCCGTGGTGGGTTTTTATCGTTGGAAGAGAGGTGGAAGTTGTGGAACGTGGCTGAAGGTAGTTGGTGTTACGTGGAGAAAGAGGGATGGAGAGAATGGGTGCCGTTGGGATCGCCGGAGATGCAAGGATGTCGCCGACAGTGAGGGTTGATCGTCAGAATTATTTTCTATGGTTTCCTAAGTTTCTGGTTAATGTATGAATGAAATAGTGTTGGGCTTGGGCCTGGAGATGGTTTTTTTTGGATATTTTTTGTTTTGTTTTAGTGGTTTAATTTTGGATTAATTTGATGATTAATGACTAATTTGAGATTTAGGATGGATTTATTTGTGTTTTAACCTTTTAAGTTGATTAAGGTTTTACTTGGTGATTTAAATTTAATTAAATGGATTACTTTAGTTTTAAATGGATTAAAATGGTTTTGGGTTTGATTAATTGATTAGGGTTTTGGGTTTTAATTAAGGGTTTTTTAGTTTAATTAGGGTTTTTGTGTTTTAATTACAATCTTGAGTTTAATTTAGGGTTTTTAGATTTTAATCAGGGTTTTTAGTTTAATTAGGGTTTTTTGGATTTTAATTAAAGTTTTGAGTTTAAATTAGGGTTTTTTAGCTTAATTAAGTGACTTTAAATTAGGGTTTTGAGTTTAATTTAGGTTTTTTCCTTGAATTTAAATGGTTTAAAGTGGTTTAAATGGATTTTATTTGAGTTTGATTTTAATTGGGGTTTTCACTTGATTAATTAGGGTTTTAGATGTTTTAAATGAGTTTTATTTGGTTTTGATTCTTAATTATTGGTTTTTGCTTTGATTTGGTTAGAGTGGGTTTGTGTGGGCGTAAGTGGGCTTGAGGGTTTAGGGTTTTATTAAAGTTAGGGTTTAGGTGTGGTTGTTGCAACTAGAGCATCTTTCCAGAGGAGTGTACTGCCAAGTGACTGCAAAATCGAGGTGTCTATAGTGACATCTTCGCACAAACTGACAGCAGTCTATCTCCATGGCTGACCAGAAATAGCCCTGTAACATTATTTTCTTGGCTAGTAACACTCCATTCATGTGTGGTCCACCTCCCAGCATGCACTTGCAGCATTACTGTATCAGCCTCCTCTTTATCCAAGTAGCGTAGAAGTATCTGATTGTAAGACTTTCTGTATAAGTGACCTACTCCAAGCACATATTTTGACGCCAAACCGATCATAGTCTTTCTATCTGTAGTCGATGCATCTGGATGATGGCTCTCGGTTTCCAAGAAGACTTTAATGTCATGATGCCATGAGAGCTCTTCTGTGGAGTTTGCTTCCTCTACGCTCATGCAGTGTGCCGGCTGGTCTGTGCAAGTTACTAACACTTTCACCGTATCATCCTCTAGTATGGACAACCAAGATGCAGGAGTGGCTAGCACATCTGTGTAGGCATTCTTGGCCTTGTTCATGAAGAAAAAATGTATTTCCTCAAATTTGGCCATTAGCCTTAGAAGATGGGTATGGTATGGCACCACTTTCAAGTCTTTTGTTCTTCAGTTACCATTAACTTGTGAGATGCCATGCACATGTAGTTTCCGCACACCCTGTTCTATTGCAGTCCGTAATCCAAGAATACATGCCTCATACTCTGCTACATTGTTGGTGCATACAAAGGTCAACTTCCTAGCAAGGGGAATCATCTGGCCTTGTGGGGTCTCTAGTACTACACTAATGCCAATGCCTCTCCTGTTAACTGCATCATCAAAGTAGAGCTACCACTGCTCTTTGTCATGGGGTCCATCTAACTCATCTTCTTCCGTGGCAAATTGTATATCCTCATCGAGGAACTAAGTTTGTAGGGGCTAATATTCTGGTAAAGTTAAATCTGCTAAATGATCCGCCACGACTTGTCCCTTCATAGATTTTTGAGTGACAAAAGTGATATCGAACTGAGATAAGAGCACCTACCACTTGACACATCTACCCACCAACGTGGGCTTCTGGAACAAGTATTTCATAGGATCATGTCGGCACAGTAATAGAATTGGATATGCCATCATGTAATGCCTTAGGCATTGTGTGGCCCAGACAAGGGATGTGTAGACTTTCTCGATTGCGGTGTACTTAACCTCGCAATCATGGAATTTCTTACTCAAGTAATAAATGACCTTCTCCTTGTGGCCTGTTTCATCATGCTGACCCAGGACTCCGTCCATTGAATGTTGTGTTACTGACAAATAGAGCAATAGAGGATACTCTGGTGTCGGTGGAACTAAGACTGGTGGCCTTACCATAAGCTTCTTAATCTTATTAAAAGCTTCTTGGCACTCTTCACTCAAGTGGATCAGTGTGCTCTTCCTCAAGAGCTTGAAGATCGACTCACAAATCGGTGTCAGTTGGGCAATGAACTAGCTGATATATTGCAACCGCCCAAGCAACCCTCGGACTTCCTTTTCTGTTGTAGGAGGAGGCATCTCAATGATGGCTTTAGCCTTGTTCGGATCCATCTCAATTCCTCTTTGGCTGATGATATATCCCAGTAGCCTACCTGATGACACCCCAAATACACATTTGTTGGAGTTAAGCCGCAGCTTATATTTTCACAAGCGGTTGAACAACTTCCTTAAACAAGCAATGTGTTCTTCAGGCTCCTTTGACTTGGCTATCATATCATCCACATAGACCGCGATATCCTGGTGCATGAGATCATGGAACAATGTTGTCATCGCCCTTTGATATGTGACCCCAGCATTCTTGAGCCTGAATGGCATAACTCTATAACAGAATACTCCCCATGGGGTGATGAAGGACGTTTTCTCCATATATTTTTCTGCCATTCTAATTTGATTATAACCTGAGAATCTATCCATGAATGACATCATTTTATGGCCTGCAATGTTATCCACCTATACATCGATGTGAGGGAGTGGAAAATCATCCTTTAGGCTTGCCTTGTTTAGGTCTCTGTAATCAATACACATTCAAACTTGACCATCTTTCTTAGGCACTAGAACCACATTTGCTAACCACTCTGTGTAGAGGACGACTTTTAGAAAATTGACCTTGTGCTGCTTCATTATTTCCTCTTTCAACTTCATTAGCCACTACGGCTGCCATCTACACAATTTCTATTTGATCGGCTTGACGTTAGGCTTAAGCAGTAATGTGTGCACCACTACCTCAACGTCTAGCCCAACCATGTTATCATAGCTCCAGATGAAGATATCTGCATATTCTTGGAGAAGTTCAACAAGTTTCGCCTGGGCCTATGTTGTGAGTCTGGTACTAATTCGCACTTCCTTGACATCTTCAGTGGTGCCAATATTTACAGACTTAGTTTCCTCTTCTACGTGCAAGTTCGAGCCTTCTTGATCATCGTCATAAGGTAGGAAATCTAGTGCGTCATGGTCTTCCTCTATTTCCACATCATCCTCTTTTTCATATGCAACGAGTTCAGAAAGGACCTCTTGCTAGAAAGATGGATTTGTGTCTCCAATGGTGCATATTTGCTTAGTATTCTACCCTTGATGATGCTTTAGAATAGTCACTGTCACTCTAGGCTTTTTGTACACACCTTTGACAATCTCATATTCTGACGTTTTTGAACTTACAGATGTACCTGGCTGTTTCACTTCTTTCACAGCCTTATTGTGTGGATGATTGTTTTTATTTTTTCTGGTCTTCTTGAGTGGCATGTACAATGTGTGTGATAGGTGGGTAGCTGTCCTCTGACTGACTGATGTGAGTGCTACCGCCCGCATTCTCTCCTGAGCCTAACTCAGGATCTTTTTTTTTGAACCCCACTACTCAAGTGGGGCAAAGACTAGTAGTACCACCTAGACCCGCCTCCCAGCTGATAAGAGATAAACTCCTCTGGTCTAGCGTTCAATGATCTGTCTTCTTCTAGGGTCATGATGGTGGACTGACCCTATGGAACTGTCTGTTCTACAATGCATTCCGGAATTACAACTTTTCCCTTCCTGCACTTTAGTTCACTCTCTGCGTCTTCCGCCAGTGTTGCCAATTGCTCTTGGAATAGAACTTCCAAATCACTAAGCATGCTGTCAACTTGTGCCACTACAGCATCTCCCTCATCTTCATTAGAAGCAAAATCCACATAGTATGCATTGGTGGTTTCTCATAGTTTAGGTGGTGATTCCAGCTAACTTGACTGTGACTTCATCAAAGCTAACTGATATGTCGGAGAAGCTATGGCTAAAACTGCTCTTGTCGAAACCGTGACTGCAAAAGGATCTGCAGGAAGACCTTCGACTGACCTTGGAGGTGGCAACGCAAGCCTAGCTATCCTTGGTGGAAAGGACGATGTTGGATTTGTTATACAATCCACAACCTCTTCCTCAGAGAAGTAGTCCTCAACACATACCCACTCTGATCCACTGATTGGCTCATTCCGTTCAAACTCTGCAACAACAGGACTCTGATTGGGATCTAGAAATCCTGCACTAACAAAGTTAGTTAAACCCCGTGGAATAACAAGTTTTTGGAACTTACGATGCCTCGAGAATCCATCCTGTGGCTTCCACTCGTATCCCAATCCTTCAAATTCTCGTCTTATCTCCATGGCAATTGGTTCGGCGATTCCTTGGCCATTCCGCCCGAGGGGTGCGCCTTTCTCGTACCCCTACCTCAGACAAAGATTCTTGACCATCATAAAAGGATTGCCAAAAGCAGCCAAATGACTGGCACGCTCGAGAATCGAAATGAAATTGACCCGCTCAAAGCGGTCCACACGGTATAGCACATCAGAAGGCTTGGGGTCAAAATGGATAGTTTGAAGAGACACCGAAGAGACTGCCTCGACTTTTGCCTTTTCAAGATTTTCCGCCATTACAACAACAATGTTGTTGTTCCAACAGAACTTAATCATTCGATGAAAAATTGAGGGGATGACTTGATGCTTGTGGAGCCAAGGGTGCCCAAGCAAGAGATTGAAAGATGGTTCGAGGTCAACAACATAAAACTCTACCTCGAAATGGGCAGGACCAATGATCAGAAGAATGACCAAAATTTCTAAAGCATCTTGGTGCGTGTTGTCAAATGCTGTCATTCCTTTCACGACTGGGGTAATGTCCTTGGATTTAAATCCGACCTGATTTGCGGTTCGCAAAGCGCAGACATTTAAACTGGCACCATTATCCACCAAAGTAAGAGGAATGTGGAAATTCTAGTATTACACTGTGATAAATAGGGGTTGATTGTGATTGGTCCCTGTCGAGGGTAGTTCTGAGCTAGAGAAGGAGATCACCTGCGGCGCAGCTAACATTCCTACCATGCTTTCCAAGGCCGATAGTTGTATTGTTGGGAAAACATGGGTGGCTTGGAAAACTCGGAGAAAGGCCTCCCGATGTTCAACTGATGTATGGATTAAGTCCCAAATGGAAATATCTGCTTTAACTTTCTTTAATCAGGTCGTGATGTCTTCTACAGGTGGGTCCTTCTTGGTAGTGGTGGGATTAATTCTTGGAACTACTTCTTTAGGAATAGGATTGGGAATCTAGCTCTCTAGTTGGGAAGATGAAGTTGTTGGCTGGTTGGGCTTGTTAGCTGGAATTGAAGCCTTGTACACCCGTCCTGACCACGTTACCTCAGCGCACATTTCTGTGACGTAACTGTAAGGCATGCAGTGAGTATCCTGTGTTAGGTTAATGACTACAGGTGTACGGGCCTTCAATTCCACTAGGACCAGGGCTAGTGTACTTGACGAAGTGGGTATTGGTGTTTTATGGATCAGGTCATGTTTCAGCCTAGTTAGCAAACTGACTGATGATGAAGTGGATTGCATGGTAGGTTTTGTGACTACGCGCCTCGGTTTGGCAGTTAGCTAGATCATGTTAATAGTACAATTGGAAGCTTCAAAAAAAGATTGGTTGAGCTGATAAAGAAAAGGATCTGAGATGTCATGAATGAGAAGGGAAGGGTCAAACTATGAAGGTGTAGTCTCAACAAAAGAAAGGAAATGAACTCATAAAGTTCTGAGTGCATGCTCAGGTAAGGGCTGGTTGACTATATTGCTATGTGTAGATGTACAAGAATGTGGTGTCCATGCAGCAAGCACAGACTTTGCCTCTTGTGTGTTGATGATGATGACCTTCTGGTTAATCAAATCATGAATTCCATTCCAGAGTGTATAACAGTTATCCGTAGAGTGCCCCGCGGCTCTATGAAAACTGCAAAATAAATCCGCTTTAAACCACCGCAAAAGTGGGTTCGATGGTGGGCAGAATTTCAAAAGTCTCAGGAGTGACGCAACTTTGGGAAACACGACACTCAATGGTTCAACCAGAGGAATGTAATCCCTCTCGGGTTGTTGAGGCCACTTTGGTCCTAGGATGCGCCCTTGCCATGCCGGTGTGGGCTAGTAGACTGGCTCAGCAGTGGTGGTGATTTGTGATGTGCATGGTGCCCTAGGTGTAGTGGTGTAAACTACCTGACTCTGTGCTGGCGAGCTCACTACACTAACCGGCATAACGGGAGCTCCTACATATGCCACGACATTCTTGGTAGTGTCCTTCCTTCGTGAATATCTACTGTTAGACCCATTGCTGCTGCCATTATTGTTGTTGGTTCCTCCCGAAGCCATGGTCTGCTTGGCAAATGCTGCTAATGTAGGAAAACTTTTGCTATGCAATGAGCTCTCGATCTGAGTGCCAGCTTTGATCAGGGATGCAAAAGTGGAAATAGGCTGAATGCTCAGTAAAGCCCCTATGGCTACCTGTGCTCCTTGGATTATTATTTTGATAGACCCTTCATCAGAAGTTCTATCGTGAACCTATGAAGCGAGGGCTTGCCAACGCCCGACGTACTCCCCGAACGGCTCATGGGGCTTCTACTTTATTGCGACTAGGTCCTCATGCTTTGAGACCATGTCGAGATTGAATGAATATTATTCCAGAAAAGCTTGACTGAGGTCATTCTAGGTCTTAATGGTGGTCATATCCAAAGATGTGAACCACTTTAGGGCTAGACCTATGAGACTCTTCTGGAAAAGAAGAATAAGTAGTCTCTCGCCAGTTGCAATTGAGCAAGATCACCACAAATACGCCCTAAGATGCTAGGTTGGGCAGCCTTGCCTGTTGTTCTTTTCAAGCTCCAGGATGTGAAAATTCGAAGGGAGTACAACCTCTAGAAAGTAGTAGAGGTCCTAGAAGGTGTAAGACTGGCAATCCCGGCCCTACACTTGTCGTAATGCTCTCTCTAAGTCATTCATCCTGGTGAGAAGTGCATCTGGGGTTGCTACTGATGTTGATTGTGCAGCTAAGGTGGGTCTTGCGTACGCTATGTTTATAGCACCCATGTGCTCCTCCGGATCTATCATCTCGCCACTGGTGTCGTGGCGTGATGACCAGCATACCCGTGCATGTGTGTTGTTTGTGGTGGAATGTATGTTGAAGCCTGCATCTGATGCAAGGGTGCAAGAATGGCAATATGCTGTGCTAGACGTAGTGTTGTGTGTGGGAGCAATAACTACTGTGCCCGTATGGATGAATTCACAAGCCATTGTACTCCCGCCCGCCCAATAGGCTAACCACCAGCAGATGGAGGAATATGTTGTGTGTACAGTGGTGATGATACTAACGACAGAGAAGTGGCACTTGTCGTCAAGACAGCTAGAAGCTGTGGCGACGGCTGCGGTGGTGGTGTGACCGGTGCAACATGAAATGCCTAAGCAGGCGGAGATGGACCTTTAGGAAAAGGACAAACAGGTGTAGTTAAAGTAGGATCCAAAGAGAAAGCCATGTTCTGCAGCCTCTGTGTAAGGGCCAGAAGCTATTGAGACTGCACAGTAAGAGAACCATCGGTAGCAATACCGAGGGCTGGAAAAGTAAGTGGAAAGAATGTCAAAGGGGGCTGGAGGTTCAATGATCTAGCTGGTTGAGTACCTACAGATGAGGCAATCGCAGCCAACTGTGTGTCAAGAGGAGCAGAACCAACCAAAGGACAAGACATTATCAGATCAAGTGCCATTGTGATGGTCACAGTAATCGCCTTAGTCACGGGCTCCAGACCAATCAGGGTTTGCCAATGTCCCGAGACTGAAGGACAAGGAACTCCATGTGCCTAGAAGTGGCTGTCATGGAGTGCAGGTGAAGTAACAGATGTCAAAATAAGGGAGGAAGGAGGGTCAGAAACAGAGATCCCCTCTAGAGCAGTTGGTACAAAGGTCTCTGAAGCTTGTTGGGCCATAATGGACCACGAACGAGTAAGGATGGGACAACGATTATAAACTGGGGGACGACACCTACGAGGAGCTATCGTCGAGAGTGACGGATAGCTTGGGGGGAGATAGTCGAGAACAATGCCTCAAGACTAAGGTCACTGAAAGGAACTCCCGGGCTCTGGCCTACGAACTTGCACACAACACACTATACCTAACAGAGGGAAAAAAACTAGTGTGTTATCGAAGAAGAAGAGGTAAAACAAAAGAAGAAACAAGTGAGCTATGCAATTGTTTGTTAGGGTGGTATGAATGGCACACATGCACATGAATGCTCCTAATATGCACTCTCTCACCATGCATGTCCCACATGGGGTTGACCACACAGGACGCACTCATAGGTTTAGGTTTTGACTATGGTCAGAAAAGTAAGGTTCCCATTCTAAATCCTAGCCAAAGCACAGGCAGTGAACGAGTGGTGCGTTGGTGGCCTCGACTCCTACAGTAGCAAAGAGCTATACCCTCTACTAACACCGACATGACCCCGAACAATGGGGGACAAACTAGCAACATGCCCTACACCAAAGCTCTAGAATGAGCTACCAACATTGTCCTTCGTAAACTATGTGTGGACACAGGAGAAGAGAAGATGCATGCTTTCTAAAATGATCATTCATGCACATATGTTTGGTGTCTTTTAATTGCATTTTATTAAACTAGGGGAATTTGTGAGCATTTGTCTCTAATTATGCCTTATTATTTGTTTGTCTGAGTTTGTGTGTTTTATTTTAACCAGGAAGGGAGGCAAACATGTGTCTACTCTCCTAATCATGGAAAATCCAAAAAGGGAATAAAACACACAATCATGGCATCAAGACACTCAATCAACAAGCAAAAGGCATGAGCATGGCATGTGCTAGTGTATTGTTCACAAGTAAGTGAAGAAAAGCAAGCATCAAAGGGCATGAATTAAGTCATGTGCATGTGTGATGGCATAGCAATCGTGCAAAAAGACACAAAAAGGCATGTACAGTCAAATATATACAAACAAGTAGGATAAGCAAACAAACACAAAGTGTATGAAACAAAACCAAGTAAGCAAGAAAACTAACATGAAAGTCAGAATCTGGTTATCCTCAATGGAGTCGCCAGTTCCTGTGACCATGCCAATGGAACCCTGCACGACTCCCCGATGCATGTAAACACACGAGGAATCCCAATATGGTCACGGCGAAGATGGTGAATCCGAAAAAGAAGATTAGACTCAAAATCACCAAAGAAGGACAAGAAAAAGATAAGAAAAAGGAGTTGCCACCTGCTCTATTAATGGAAAGATAAGGAAAACCAGACACAACAATAAAACCTAAAGAAATCAATGCGAAGAAAACACATGTAAGCTCCATGCCTAATGGATGCAATGCGCAAATCAATGTGGGCCAGAGAAAGGGTATGGATTCTTGTTACGCATGGGGAAGGTGTTAGGCACCCCATGCTCCCAAAGAAATTGGTCTTTCTAGGTTTCCTATTTGCTAATGATCTGGTGTGTGTATGCTTGTCTACCCCAAATGCACATGCCTAAGATGAATGCGAAAAACATGACAAGTCTCCAAGAAACAAAGAATAAAAAAGAAATGATAAGGAAAATAATCCGAGGGAGATTAATGTAGGCATTGAAAATGCCGCTTTACTGTACGCCCTTGGGCGATGAGGTAAATCTTGAAAATCAGAAATGTTCGGAAAGCATCACGTAAAACAGCAGAAACTTAAGAAATCCGAGAAAATCAAATGAGAGAAAATAATCCTCATTCAGACCTATGTCGGCATTGTCAAGCTTGTTAATGTACACCCTCGGGCGATGAAAATCCAGATCAAATGAAAATCATGAAAATTGGAGGAAATCATGAAAATAATGCGAAAGCTAAGTTTGAAATGAGTTTAAAATGTGTGCATGATGCAAGAAAATAGGCATGAGAATATATGCATGAACAAGGATAACAAAATGTACAAATGAATGCATGGGTGAAATATGTAAGCTTCCAAGGGCCTCTATGCAAAAAATACATGTTTCTGGGCAAAGACTGAGATTTTCATGGTTTTATCTACAAAAATGTTAAAGAATACATTATTATGTAATTTTAGGGAAGTTGGGGGTTAAATATGCAAAACTGTGCATTTTAGGTAAAAATTAAGATTCCTAGGGTCTAATATGTAAATATGCTAGCAAAACATGTGTTTAGTGTAATTTTGGAGAAATTCAGGATTAAATGTGCAAATCTTTGTGTTCTTGGGTGAAAATAAGAATTTCCAAGGTCTGATTTGCAAATGTACCATAAAAAACATGTATTCAGTGCAATATTAGAGAAATTCAAGGCTTAAAATGCAAATCTATGTATTTTAAGTAAAAACATGAATTTCCTGGGTTAGGTTTGAAAATGTGCCAGAAAACATGTGTTCAGTGCAATATTAAACAAATTCAGGGCCTAATATGCAAATCAGTGGACTAATGATGAAAGAAAACAAAGTCTAAGGTTTTATGTCAAACATTTAGGACCTGAAAATTCATAAAAGAAAGTGCATGGGCCAAACTATAATTTTCCAAAATAAAACATTATTTAAAAGATTTACAATTAAATGCAAGGGTTAGAATGCAAAATGCAGGGACCTAAATGCCAGAAAAGAAAAGATGTGAGAGTTTTTTAAAAAAAAAGAACGACAGTCGCCGACAATTGAACCTCGTCGGCGACGACTACCTGGGAAGCCATCCAAGGCTTCCCAGCACCCGATCATGCATCGAAATAGCTGACGAGCATGAGGGAGGAGAGGGGAGAGGATCTACCAACTCCGATGAGGCATCGAATAGCCAGAAGATTCCTCCCACCTCCCTCGCCGACGTCGAAATTCCGACGATAGGTCTATAGAAGAAAGGGCTACTGGAGGCGGTTGAGCAGCGATCCAATGCTCCAAGAAGGTCAAGGAGAAGAAGGGGAAGATGTATAGGTGCATGGATGCGAGGAAGACCATGTGAGTGCCTCTCCCGATCCATCTCACCGTCGACTCCGTCTTCTCCGACGAGCTCTACTGTGGGAGGTGGACTGGAGCTTTGGCACGGTGATCATAGTGATCCAGGGACTTCGGAAGGTAGAGGGGAAGAAGGGGAAGATGTGCAAGATCCTAAATGTAAGAAGTACTAGGTGGACTCTTCTCCTCATCCAACTCATCGACGTCTCATCTCCGACGACATGCTCCTTTATAACTCATGTCCATGGGCTGCGGCGAGGTGATCCAATGCCTCTGAAGGCTTAAGGGAATGGAGGTGAAAATATTCCAATGCTTAGGGTAGAGCCACGGTGAGTGTGATGCTTGATCAAACTTCACTATGTGTCTTCTTCTCTAGCGACGACGGGTGCTACAAACGGCAAGTTGCTTGCAGTGGCTACTAGGGGGCTATCATGGCTTCCAAAGAAGTGGAAAAGCAAGAGGGAAGTAGGCCTAGCTAATCCCCATCCCATAGCACACGAATCACCCAGAGGACTCGTGCCCCCACCTCACTCGTCGGAAAAATGGGTCTGGCGACCCATAGAACTTAAATTTCCAGCCAGGGAGCTCAGTTCTCCACTGGAATGACTCCAGGGAGGCTGAGGAGGACCTAGGGAACAAAATGCAACCAAATTTAGCTAGATCAGTGGCTTACCAAAGCTGATAGTGGGCGTGGAGTGTTCGTGGTCACCAGAGCTCGCCTGAGACGATGGGCGGAACTGGCCTAAACTCTAAATTGCTCCTCCTCTGAGTTTCCTCAATGATCTAATCCTCCTCAGGCTGCTTTGGCTACTCTAGTTTGAGTGGTTGCTCTTGGTTTCTCTCCTCTCAAGTTTTCTCTCTTTTTTCTCAAGCTTGGGCGGGGGGGG
>JAMKQA010043513.1:0-21837 GCA_024699735.1 Posidonia australis | reverse complement strand
AAACCACCCACAACCACACACAACCAAGAAACAACAGATTATCCATTAATAAACCATTAAACACAATATTACAAATAATACATGGTTTATTAAATAGAAATGGATAATCAGGCCCGGATGTTACACTGAGGAAGGATACATCAGCTCAAAAACACAGAAGAAAGACAAAATGTAGTGCCACCTAATCTTTTAAAAACCAGAAAGATAAGGAAAATTTGATGCATAAAAATGCGAGAAAACATTATAAATGAATGCAAATGAATGTGTGCATGCTCTGTGCCTTATAGATGCAACACATTGGTCATGATGGGCATGAGAAGGGTAAGGACTCCTGTTATGCATGGAGAAGGTGTTAGGTACCCCCGTACGCCCAAGAAATCGATCTTTCTAGGCTAATCACTCACTTGTGTGTTGCCAATGTGAATGATCATGTATGCTTGCTAAGTCTAAGATGCCATGAATGTTATACGCCATGTCGATGTAATGATATGAGTGGGGCAAAAAATCGATGTAAACTGGTGCTTGGAAGCACTACGTGAATCCTGGACCGTTAGTCAAAAGGATCTGACATAGTAATCATCATCGCGCTATGAATGAATGGATGCATGAGGATGCAAGAGAACATGCAATGCAAGTGAGGAAAGCAGATACAGGAGAAAAACTAAAAATCAATGCATGATTAGAGAGAAAACAGGAAGACAAGATGCATGGGAGCTCAGTCAGATGCCTGTCCAAACTGTGCATCTAGTCTGCGCCCTTCTTTCACGCATTTGGGCTGTGTTCGCCAGATGCAGAACAGGGCAAGGAACCAGCAAATGTTCCCGTGCTCTTGGGTGGAATGTAATGATGCAACTAGGTAACTAAATGCATGGGTAGCTAGAGGGGGATGCCAGGAGTAGATGCATGTAGGTGATTTGATCCTGGAATGCATGAAGTGCTCCTTTAACCTCCCATTACAGCTGTCAGACCTCATTGGATCTTACGGTCATGGAATCCGACTGTGAGCTCCGGTCTTATGGTGGCTATCTAAGGGGGAAGTGAGAGGAGATGATGGGGCGTGCATGGGATGCAATGCGTGCATGGATGCATGGATGGATTCCCCTCCTAACGTCATCACTGAGCTTCACCAGATTTCAGAGCATGACTGACCATGGAGGCGGTAAGGTGCATCGACGAACATCCAAGGTGACCTAGTGGAGAGTGAGGACGGGAAAGGTGAGGCTGGACGGGCTGCCTATGAGCACACAGACCATGGGCCTTGCTCGTGCCGTGGAACCCATCACCAACATTGGAAATGGAGGATGCAGACATGGAGATGCATGACAAAAATGAAAACACGATAAAAGATGATAGAGGTGCCAGCTAAATTTCGAGGAAGAAGAAACCAAACACGTAGTACAAGGGAGGAGTTACTTGAACGTGCGGTTGGGTTGTCCTTCCCAATGACTCATGGTGTGTCTCCTGTTGGGAGCACTCAAAGGCAGCTGAGACGAGCAAAGGAGGATTGTGGAGGTGTCGGTGGCTTCGGTGTATGTTGTAGAGAGTGGTTTAGAGGTTGGACTGACTGGATTGGCTATGAAATGGCTGTTCGGGTGATGTTTGGGTTGTGGTGGTTTCCGTTTGACTGAAAGGTGGGGGAGACCATAAGTGGCCGATGATGGCTAGGGGATGTAGTAGGGATGAGAGGAGAGGCTCTGCCAGGAGTTGTGTGTACGCTTTGGCACAAGCAAAGAGTGCCAGGCCGAGAGAGAGTTGTAGTGTACTGGATGGTTCAAAAGCGGTGAAGTGGTGGCCAAAAAAGGTGGGTGAAGGTGGTAGTGTGCTCAAGGACGGCTAGTGCACGAAGCTGAGTGTCCAAAGAGGCTAGAGGTCGAAAAGGAGGAGTTATTGGACGTGGGTAGTAATTATATGGAGGGAAGGAAGGGAGGCTGGTCATTGATTTGAAAAGTTGATTAAGGTGAGTCGTTTAGATTAAATCAAGGTGGGATTTGATGGAAAATAGGATTGGGTAGAGGGACTTGATGATCCATGAATTCTAGGAAGTACGCCCAGATCCACGCCATCCAATGAGAAGAGGCGGATTAGTGGTCCACTAAGTGAAAAAACTAATCGAGCCTCAGCAGTTTAATCCCTGATTTTTCCGTGCATCTGACCTACGCATCCCACCCACGCTATCAGGCCATGGTAGTCGGATGGCTAGGCCAAAGCAAGATTTGTTAGGCTGGACCTGTGGCTATTATTTGATTTTTGGAGCATCAAGGGCTTGGACTTGGTGTTTGGGATAAGTTTATGGTGGATTAATTGTTTTAGGTTGAGTTTAGAGTGTCAGGGTTTGTTTTAGGGTGTAAAATGGATTTTGGTGTGGGAAAGTGCCTCGTTGCCGTCGATGCGCTCTTTTGGAGAATCCTGCCAGCGAGTGACTGCCAAAGTGGGGTGTCTACAATTACCAACAAGCATCAATCTTGGTACATGATTTTCATCAATTCCAGATTTTCTAGTTTGGTCAAAATGCGGTACCAAGATGCGAGACTCATCCATGGTACTAATCCGCGAGGCTAATCTATAGTCTTAATTTGTGGTTTCCCTTTATAGGTATGTAGATATTACATCTTACCCCTTTAAAAGAATTTTGTCCATGAAATTCACCTCTAGTAGAATAAATGGGGGTATTGTGACCGAACGTTTGCCTCATGCTCTCAAGAAGTCGCCTCTACGCCATGGTGCTGCCATTGAACTAGTGCAAGGGGAATCACTTTATTCCTGAAGATTTGTTCCTTTCAATCAAGTATCTGAACAGCATCCTCCACAAAAGATAGATCTTCTTGTAATTCCTTTGGATGCACTGGTATTACTTGGAATGCATCCGCCAAACACTTTCTCAGCATAAAAACATGGAAAACGCTATGTACACTTAAGAGTTCTAGAGGCAAATTCAACTTATATGTCATCAACTCTTCTGGAAAACTAGTAGGATTCGATGTAGCGAGGACTCAGCTTTCCCTGCTTTGTAAACCTTGCCACCCATTTGGTTGTTGATACCATTAAGAAAACAAAGTCTCCTACTTCAAATTCCAAAGATCTCTGCCTCCAGTTGGCATAGCTTTTTTGTCTACTCTGTGTAGCTACCAATCTTTTCCAGATCAGGTCCACTTTGTTTGTATATTGCAACACAATTTTTGGGCCCAAAAGCTGACGTTCGCCTAATTCACTCTAGCAAATGGGTGTTCTACATGGTCTATCATACATTGCTTCATATAATATTATTTCAATGTTGGAGTGATAATTATTGTTGTAGGCAAACTCAATCAACGATAGATGTTTCTCCTAGCTTCCAATAAATCCAAGACACAGGCCATCAACATATACCCCTGTGTCTGAATAGTCCTTTCAACCTAACCATTTGTCTGAGAATGGAAGGAGGTGCTAAAATTCAACATGGTGCCAAATGTTTCTTGCAACATCTCCCAGAGCCTTGATGTAAATCGTGTGTCTTTGTCAGACACGATAGATAATGAGATTCCATGTAGTCAAATTATCTCAGACACATGTAACTCTACCAGCTGCGACAACAGGAGGTTTACCCACATGGGCAAGAAGTGTGTTGACTTCGTGAGCTAATCAATGATTAAGCATATTGTGTCATTCTTCTTCTTAGTCTTGGGTAATCTTCTCACGAAGTTCATTGACACATGCTCTTATTTTCAAACCGAAATATCGAAAGGTTGCAAAGTCCCTTCGAACCTCTAATGCACAATCTTCACAATCTGGCAGGTCACACATTTTGCTACTTGTTTAGTAATTTCTTTCTTCATTCCAGGTTACTAGAAATTCCTTTTCAGATCCTTGTATATCATGGTGCTTCTTGAATGAATTGTATATCTAGATCAGTGGGCTTCGTTTAATAATCTTTGCTTCACTTCTTCCACCCGAGGCATGTACAAGTGCAAGTCATACCTTAGCCCACTATCCATGCTAACTAAGAAGTGGGGTGCCTCCCCTATCTCCAGCTTCTTCCAGATTTCTTATACAAATTGGTTCAGTTGTTGAGCGGCCACAATTGCTTCCAATAGCCTTTGGCGAATAGACAAGTTTTCCATCCATGCTCCAATAGGTCCATGAAAATACCTTTGAGGTCTACATTCAACTAACCCTTCCAGAAGATACCATTCCTTGATCATCAGGTTGGCCATGATATGATTGCGTCTGCTTAGTGCATCCGCGACCACATTAGCTTTCCCTAGGTGGTAGGATAGACTGAAGTTACAGTCTTTGAAATTTTGCACCCTTTTTCTTTGTCTCTGGTTCAATCCTTTTTACATAAAAATGTAATTCAAGTTTTGATGGTTTGTGAATACCTCAAATTGTTCACCGTACAAATAATACCTCCAAATCTTCAATGTAAAAACCACTACAACCATCTCCAAGTCATGGGTGGGGTAATTCATCTCATGGTCTTTCAACTAGTAAGAAGCATATGCCATCACCTTACAATGTTGCATTAAGACACTGCTCAGTCTGGTCCCATAGGCATCATTGTATATTGTGAAACCACCACTCCCAAAAGGCAAAGTTAAGACTGGAGATGTGATCAGATGGGCCTTTAGTTCATTAAAGGTTTCTTCACATTGCTAATACCATACAAATGGAACTTCCTTCCGAGTTAGTTTGGTCAAATGTGCTACAATCTTGGAGAAATCTTGGATTAACCTGTGATAATATCCTGTCAAGCCCAAGAAACTTCTAATCTTGGACACATTCTTGGGTCTGGCCCAACTGTTTACTGCTTCCACTTTTGCCAGATCCACCTTAATGACTTCTCTTGAGATGATATTGCCGAGAAATGTGACATCTTCTAGCCAAAACACACATTTAGTGAACTTTGTATAGAGCTGATATTGTCTTAGTGTCTCCAGTACAGTTCTCAAATGCATCCAGTGAGTTTCAACACTAGGATAGTACACTAGCATGTTGTTAACAAACACCACTACAAATTGATCTAGGTAGGGCCTGAATACTCTATTCATTAGGTCCATGAAAGCAGTCGGCACATTCGTCAATCCGAATGGCATGACCAAGAACTTGTAATGACTATACTAAGTCCAAATGGTCGTCTTGTGTATAGCTGATTCCTAGATCTAGAGCTAGTGATAGCCTAATCTCAAGTCGATCTTCGAAAAGACCGAAGCTCCTTGCAATTGGTCAAATAGGTCATCCATCTTGGCTAATGGATATTTGTTCTTCACAGTGATCTGGTTCAACATTTGATTGTCGATACATAACCAGAGGGAACCATCCTTCATCTTGATGAACAACACAGATGCTCCTCAAGGTGATACACATGACCTAATAAACCCTTTGTTAAGTAGCTTTTGCAGCTAATTCTTGAGCTCCCGTAATTTAGCAGGTGCCATTATATAAGGGCCCTTCGAAATAAAGCTTGATCCTAGCACCAAATCAATCAGAAATTTTACTTCTCTGTGTGGCAGCATGTTAGGTAACTCCTCTGGAAAAACATCAAGGTAATCTTGAACAACTGATATATCTTGTATCCTTAGTGTAGGTGCGGAGAACACTATCACACTGGCCAAATATCCTACACTACCCCTTGCTAGAGAGCAATAGGCTTTTATTACCAATAATACCTTCCTTGGTTCTCCCAGTCTTACTCCTTGTACCATACACCATCCCTAGCATGGACATTTCGCTAACACTCTCTTCTTGGCACAATCAATCATCGTTGATTACTGCGCTAGCTAGTCCATGCATGGTATTACATCATACTCCTGCATATCCATTATTATCAGACTGGTCTTGAAGTCTTTGTTGTAGATATCCTATTTTGGCACTCCTTTATTAGGTCCAATTGTATCATAGCATACTTCATTCAGCCTTAGAAGTCTTTTGCTCAACCCAAATACTCTCCATAAGCCCATGTGCAAATTCAGGTCGTTGAATGCCAATATATCTAGCGTACAACGCTATATGCCTAAATACTGGCATTTAACGTTATATGTTAGATCTCCATCGTTTAGCGTTAAATACTGGCTCCCTAGCGTCTAACGTCCCTAATTCTGTCTCCTACCATTTTAGCCAAAGTTTTCATTTTTGGATCCAAGATAAATCTTTGTATTTTCAAACGAGTCTTCTTTCCATGTTAGGAGTCTTTATTACCTCATTAAATTACTCGTTTGACCACATTTGAATTGACAATCAAATTTGGCAAGTTTCTAGACTGATTTTGTTGAATGCTGGAGTAGATATCTCATTTTTGCGTTTCCTAGAGTTCATCTAGGATAGGAATCTTTGAGGCATCTTAGATCACATGGCTAAGGATCTCTGACTTATTTTCTAGATTTTTCATGATTTTCTTTAAAAATATTCTTAATTTTACTTGATTCAAGGTTGTTAGCAGTGGTAGAGCTAACATGCTCGAGTTGGTGGTAGACTTGAGGTCCTTGAATGTTTTCGATATGAGTCGCAAGCTGTGGTTGAACTAACACTCTAGCCTTACTCAAAATAATGGCAGATTTGAGTACTTTGAACTTAAAGAAGATGTTTTCATGATTTTATGCAATTTTTGAGTATTTTTCGGACCTTTCAGGAATCTTTGTGGATTTAACATAAAAGATAGGGGGTAAAATGCATGAGACTATGATGTTGCCATTGTGACAGGTGATGAGCCTAGACACCACTGTAGGAGACGACATAGCTTGTTGCCACAAATATAGGTGATTAGAATTCGAAGCCACGTAATTTGGTGATTGACACCTTGGAATTTTCTCTCCAGATAATTTATCATCTCAAGTTTTAATATAATATATGGGATATTTATAAATATCATCATGATTTTTCCCACGACTATTCTAATTTGTACGATTTTCTACATACTTAAATATTTATGGAATATCATATAAATCTTTATCAATGCTAGATTATTCCAAAAACTTTTAGAAAAGTGGGTGACGCTGAATTTAATATCATATATTTTTATCATGTATAAAAACAAGATATGATATTAATTATTACTTTTTAAATGCTAGAATGGCATATAATTTAAAAAGATAATTTCAACATGTGCTAAAATTCTAAAAATTGAATTAATGACGAGTGTGGAGTAAGTCATAGATATATTTAATATGATTCTCGTAATTATAGGGGATGCTATCTTTAAAATAGATATTTGATTTTGATTTGGATTTAAAATTTGATTTTTAAATCAAATATTTTCTAGAATATTCTAGTAGTTACAAGAGAATTTTAAATCAGCAGGATGAGTCACATATTGTTACTAGATATTTGGTTGATCATTTGGATTTTAATTTTAAATATTGTGATTTTTATGTCTCGACGCCACCATGAGCGATGACTAGCCCCAAAGATATATATTTGTCTATTTTTTTGTGTCGGGAAAATAGAATCTTCTGGGATATACAAGGCTAAAATATCGAATTTTCAAATTTAAAAATCTTGTTTAATATCTAGAAGCTTCTATGACTCATTTTTCAACGAGATTTGACATCCTACTGCCTATAAATAGGCCCCTAGACCTTGAGATCTATGAGGCCGGAGAGATTTCTAAGGGAGGTTTGTTTAGAGAGTGAAACCCAAGTGAAGCCTTGCCGAAATTTCTAGAGAAAACCCATTCCTTTTGCCCGATCCCACCTGTTCCGAAGCTACGATTGTGCCTCCACTTCTTCCACTCCATATCAATCACATAAGGGTGAAGGAAATGTCTTCCAATACTATTTTTATTTTCATTCATTGCAATTTAGATAATCCATTGCATATGCATGTGGGGACAACCCCCGGTCAGTATTAGTTGCATCTTATTATGTTATTTAATGTTTTTTTATGACATTAACTACTACACCTAGATCTAATCTGTATTCATTTTTTTTTGAAGGGAAAGACATCACGTTGTGGGAGGAAGCCGCTCGACTATATCCTGTAGTCGATTCAGTGAGCTGGAGAATCCACAACCACAACTCTCAACCACAACTCGGAATCCCACATCAAATAGGAGCAATCATGAGACAACAACAGTTGGATTTCATTCGTTTAACGTTAGACGCTAGTTTACATCTGACAACTCAGTAGCACTACATTAACCACTTTCTTTCACTGGAAAATTTTGAATTCAAAATATTTCTATAGATGCAGGAAGAGAAAGATTAGATCTCCTTGTGTTTGCTCTTGATTCGATATAGAAGTAAAGGTTGTGGATTCACCAGCTCAGTGAATCAACGGCTGGATGTTGTTCGACAGCTTTCTCATGCAATGTAGCTCCTTTTTTCCCTTCAAAACAAACAAATCTGGATTAGACTGAGGTGAAGTAAACAAAAATCAAAAGAACATGGAAAAACATGATTGAAGGACCCAAATACTAACCATAAGTTGTCCCTGTATGCATATTATGAGTCTAATATGAAATGCAGTGATAAAATGAAAAAAAAGTGATCGAACGATACTCCCTTCACCCTTGTGAATGCGACATGTACGAGGAAGTGGAGGCACGAATGAAGAGTTGGGACTGAAGAGAAAATCAGGGGGGTTCCTACCAAGAATCCGGTAGGACTTCGCCAAGGTTCGCTCTCTTTGAATAGACTCTCTCAGAATTAGAAGGCCTCCTCCGACCTAAGGGGTCTAGGAGTCTATTTATAGAGGCTAGGATGTGAGGAATCTCATCAAAACGAATTTTGGAAGCTTCTAGAAGCAATCAATTCAAAAATGAGATATTTTGACCTCGTCATCCATAGAGGTGGCGACACATTTAGATGTGTTGCCATAGGGACAGGCAATGGCTCGAGATATTCTATTTTCCGTTGAAAGAAAATAGCCAAAAATATCTTATTGGGTTTAGTCACTGCTAATACTGGCACCGAGCTCTAAATATCTCCTTGTTTAAAACCACCTCAATAAATATCTAGCAACTGTAAATGGCTTGTCCTGACTTTTTCAAACTCTCCAGAAATCGTTCGAATATTCTCGAAGGTTTTTTTGAATTTAAAATCAAATTTTAAATCCAAATTCAAAGTTAAAATTGAATTTAAAAGATGAAATCTCCAATAATTATGAACATTAAATATATCCATAGAAAATTCTAGGTTCGTAATTAAATAAATATTCGAAAATTAAGCACATGTTGAAATTATCTTTTTAAATTATAGATAATTCTAGCATTGAAAGAGTGATAATTAATATAATATCATATCTTGTTTTGGACCATGATAAAAATATATGATATTAATCTTAATGTCATCCGTTATTCTAGAAGTTTCTGGAATTTTATAACATTGATAAAGATTTATATGATATTCCATAAATAAATAAATACTTAGAAAGTCCTAGAAATTATAATAATCATGGGAAAAATCATGATAATATTTATAAATGTCCCATATATTACATTAAAGCCCAGGATGACATGTTGTTCCGAGAAGAAGACCCAAGGTGTCAGGCGCCTGTTGAGGTGGCACGAGATGCTAGTCGCCTATATAAGAGGCGACGAGATGTCACCTGCTAACATGGAGTCTAGTTTAGCCACCGCTCTCGAAGGTGCCATCTGGTCTTTTGCATTTTACTCCCTATATTTTATATTAAGTCCAAAAAAGTTCCTTAAAAGCTCAAAAAATACTCAGAAATCTCATGAAGTCATAAAAACATCTTCTTTAAGCTCAAGGTACTCAAATCTGCCACCAATTTGAGTAAAATGAGAGCGTTAGTTCTGTCACAGTTAGCGACTCACACCAAAACGTTCAATGGTCTCATGGCTACCACTAGCTTGAGCGGGTTAGCTCTGCCACAGCTAACAACCTCGAACCAAGTAAAATGAAGAATGTTTTTAAGGAAAACATGGAATATCTAGAAGATAGAGTAAAAAATCATCAGTCCTGTGATTAAGGAGTAGGAACCTAGGACTAGGGGCAATTAGTATCGAAGCAAGTCTAAAGCGTCTTTCGGTTTGGGAGTACACAAGGATTCTAATTATCAAGGTTTTCACCCACAAAGTCTACTTTTTTCCTAGCTTTATGGAAGAATTTCCTTCTCAAAAAAAAAAAAGGAGCAAAAAAACCAAACAAAAAAGCATAGAAAATACAAAACAAAAAAAGAAAAAACAAAAAACCCCAAAAAATAGAAAATCCAAAAAACCCAAATACAAAAAAAACCAAAATTCAATAAAAAAAAAAATCCAAAAAATAGAAAAAACACCAAAAAAAAGAGAAAATATAAAAATCCAAAAAAATAGAAAAATCAAAAATAAAAAAATCCAAAATGAAACAAGTAAAAAATTAGGGTGAAATCCACCCAACTAACACCACCTCATGAAACTGATAATAGGCATGGCTTATGATGCAAAAATCTAGGACAGTTGCGACCTCACATTGCGTTTTGACCTTTCCCATTGGGATTATAATCTTCAATTAGACAAATAAAGCTGAGGTTAGGCTTATTATCCTATACCTAAGTTTATCTCAAGCAATCCATGTCTATTACTGTTTATCATCTTTCTTTGGGCTAGGGGCAAAGGGCACCTTAGAGAAAATAACAATTTTATCGAAGATGTATAAGAGCCACTTTGAAGTGATCACTACATTCTATACAACATCTAACACAATGGAAAATGCTTGGAGGCAACTTTAGCCGCTGAACACTGCAAATGGGAGCCTTGATCAATAAGCAAACATCAAGGCAACCTAGAATCTCCAATACCTGACTAGAGAAATAAAACCAACGTAATTAGCAAAAAGGAGGTCAACCCCCTTTACTCGACACCTAGGAATATCATAGACCTCTCGCTCACTAACTTACATATCATAAAACGACAGTCTTTGTAGAGAGTGTAGACTACACTCAATGAAAGGACACTCGACTATGACAAATTGCATTCATGTGTCAGTCCGCTCTAAATGATCAGCTAAATTCCTTAGCCATCCCGGTATATAAATCAAAGCAGGCTATGATGGAGGAACCTCACTATTTAGGGTCATGCATTGCATGTCAAAACTGTCCTCCCTGCATTTCCGCAGCATGCATCCATGAAAAGTGTATCATATCGCATTGTGAGTGGTTGTCGGAGCCGATCAACTCAAATCTTTCTTCTTCTTTAAACTTTCTTGCTCTAGTGCTAGTTGTCTCGAGTCCTTCTAGTTTGATCACCTCAAGTAATGCCTGAGGCCGAGTGCTTCCTTTTGACCACCTCAGGTAACGCTTGAGGCCAAGTCCTTCCTTTTGACCACCTCGGGTAACGCCTAAGGTTGAGTCCTTCCTTTTGACCACCTTAGGTAATGCTTGAGGCCAAGTCCTTCCTTTTGACCACCTCGAGTAATGCCTGAAGCCAAGTCTTTCATTTTGACCACCTTAGGTGACGCCTGAGGCCAGGTCCTTCTTTTCGACCACCTTGGATAATGCCTAAGACCGAGTCCTTCCTTTTGACCCTTTGAGGATGTGTCCTATCAGTTGCCCCCCTTAGGTTACGCCTAAGGTCGTGTCCTTTCATTTTGACTCCTTCAAGTAACACCTGAGGATGTGTCTTTCCAATTTGACCCCCTTGGGTTATGCCTGGGGCTGTGTTTTTTTAGTTTGACCCCTCAGGTTATTCTCAAGGCTATGTCCTCCAGTTTGACCCCCCTCAGGTAATACCTGAGGCTGTGTCCTATTAGTCTTCTTTTCTTTATTTTTTCCTTTCATTTCATTACTTTTCTTTCGATAAGTGCCTACCCATCACTACTCAACTAAGGTTTATGCTATGATAGCACACCTACTGAGCGTCAGTAGTCTCACTCCTATTTTGAGTGTTCGGTCAAGAAATATTTATTGTTGATGGACCGAATCACTTCTTTTATTTTGGATTCACTCTCCACGTTTCGCGCTTCTAGTCTTGGCCTTGGACATCTACCCAATCACAATTTACTAACATTCACACTAGGATAGCATGTCTGACTCGGGGATGTATATGGACTAGTTATTCATGGACCGAAGGGGGAACTCTTAAAAACTTACTTCTATCTCAATGTTAGACCCTTGATCCCTTTTCCTACAAAGTGTTTGTGAGATGAGGTTAAGGACGAGGTTCTTCAACTTTTGGAGATAGCCAATTCAAAAGCTTGGGCAGTCTATAGGCTTAGTATGCATGTTAAGGGTAGTACCTTTTAAGGTGTAGTGCATTCCAAGGATGTTCAAGCCTAGTGTCATCCTCTTTGACCAAACAATAGGCATTGCTCGGATATGCCTCAATCATCAAGTATGGTCTTTCTTAGTTTGGTCTCAATTTCCCATGCTTCGTGGTAAAGTTTTCTAAGCTTTTCATTATTTTTCTTTTCTCGTTTTTTTTTTTTTTTTTTTTCATTTTTACTTATATTGCTACATGGGGGAAAAGGATGTTGTATTTTCAGCAACCAAAAAGTAAAAATAGGAAAAGAAAAGAAAAGTTCATTAACAATAATTAGGGGGATGCTCCTAGTGTAACCTCCATCAATAGAGACTTCTTTCCTCCATGGTTGATCAGTTATGAAATCAACCCAGAGGATCTTGCTCCTAGTTTCTTAACCAGTGTCACATGCATAATCTACACCTCACCCTGAAAGAGGATGGTAGCCTGATGGATGCACATGATACTCTAACCCTTGTATCACAAGCCACATTAGTTGAAATACTTTTCTGAACTTTGGCTTGCGAGCATGGTTGACCCTGTTGATGCACAAAATCTATTTCTTTGGTATGTGCTTCACGATCTTTCGAAGGCACCAGTTCACTACAGGAATAAACTTTCCACTAGTTGACGTATCAAGAGGCCTAGGTAGATGGGGGAACAATTTTTTGATGCAAGAAGGTGCATCAAGCTCATTTCCTGCCCCTAGCTTAGTTGGGTCAATAATATTTGGGTTGGATGGTACAAACATCAATTCTTGCTCTAGTATGGGTGCTAGCTTTGACATTGGGATTGGTTCCAGCACAAGCATTAGCATTGGCTCTAGCTCTAGCTCGGGTGTAGGCTCTGGCATTGGCACTGGCTCTAGCATGGGCATTGGCATTTGTTCTAGCTCTAGATTTGATGCAGGCTCTGGCATTGGCATTGGCTTTAGCACGAGCATTGGCATTGGTTCTTGCTCTAGCTCGGGTGCAGGTTTTGGCTTTGGCTCGGGCTCTTGCACGGGCTTTGGCGTTGACTCTAGCTCTAGCTTGGGTGTAGGCTTCGTTGTTGGCTCGGGCACTTGCATTGGCTTTGGTATTGACCTTAGCTTTAGCTCGAGTGCAGGCTCTGGCATTGGCTCGGGCTCTTGCACGGGCTTTGACGTTGGTTTGTCTTTCTTGAAAATGTTTGACATATTTTGACTGCCTTGCAGAAGTGACGTCCTAACCTCCTCCTTACTTTTATTTTCCAATTTTATGCCCACGGTTTCAACTACTGTTATGCCTAGCTACAACATACAATAAAATGAAATGCAATATGTAAAAAATATTAAAAGAAAACCCCCTTTTATGCATGAAATGCAAGATGATGACGCGACGTGGTCGGAGCTAACAGAAGAGTTATACTTGAAATCTCTGTACTCTCATTTTCAGAATAGTTTCCCCCTCTTCTAGGTAATTCTTGGATGACTGTGGGTTATTTCTCCATTGAGTCTAGGTATCCTCCCAAAGGTTAGGGGTGTCTCTCTATTTATAAAGGCACGAGAGGATCAAAAAAAGACAGAAAGGTACAAAATTAGCAAGATTATATAGCTGCCAACAAAAGTTTCCAAATTAAAGGTGTTGAACACCCAAATCTGGGCTTTCCACGTTAAACACCCAAAATCGGGCATTCAACACACTCAGGAGTTATAGCTGTTTAATTAGGGAATATTCCATTAATTAATTGGGCAACAAATGCTAATTGACGCTACACACAATTAAGGAATTTTCCAAAAAAGGAAACATTTTGCAGTCAAAATTTTCCAAAGGAAAAAAGTGGTTGATGGGGCATTGCTGAGTTGTCAGGTGTAAGATGCAGCATAACTAGCGTCTAACGTTAGACGCTTAGAACTCAGTGTTCAACACAATCAATCCAGAAACTTACCAAATTTTGCTACCAATTCAAATGTAGTCAAACGAGTGATTCAATGAGGTAATAAAGACCTCTAAACATGGTAAGAAGACTCGTTCGAAAATATTAGACATTTATGTTGGGTCCAAAAATGGAAACTTTGATTGAAATGAAAGGGGATCAAAATGGGGGATGTTAAACGCTTGGAATCTTGAGTATAATGTTAAATGCTCAGAATTTGGCGTATAACATTGTACGCTAGAAATGCTGCGTTCAATGGTTTGGATTCGCATATGGGCTTATAAAGAGTATTTGGATTGAGCAAAAGACTTTTAAAGATGAATGAGACATGTTATGATGCAATGGGACTTAAAAATAAAGGAGTGCTAAAACGAAATATCTACAAGATGTAAGATGCAACTATCATTGCATCTTATGTAAGGTGCAAAAAAGGCTACGTCTTATGTAAGACATACCATTGGTAGCGTCTTACGGTACCTTGTAGAGATCCATATAGCAGAGCATTCAAATGACCTCCAATTTTGATAAAATTTTGTAGAAATGTTCTTTATATCTTATTGTACAATCTTGGAAAGTTTGAGTTATTTTCATTGAACGCATAATAAGCCGCCTCCATTATAAAACACGTGATGCTTCGTGCTCTACATCTAATAGTTGTGCCCTCTGCTGCTTCCCACTTTTCTTTTCTAAAATAATTTTGAATTTGAATTATTTCCTTTTACAATGATTTCGTCAATCGTGTGTTGACCTAATCAGGCTTTATTGCATCAAATTCATCATTAATGGAGTGAATATTCCAGCAAACAATGTGGTAGGACATTTTCTATTTCTGGAGGTTGTAAAATGCTGCAAGTGCTGCATTTTATATAAAATGTTGAGTTTTTGCATTTTACACCCTAGTTTTGAAAATACTTGTTGCATCTGATTACTTTTCCTTTTGTGGATTGTTTTCATTTCCTTGACCTTCCTACTACTCTATAAATAGAGTGGCACCTTATCCTTGAAGAGGGGACAAAAATTGAGGGAGTCTTTGAGGACAAAACTGGAGAGAGTCTTTGACATAGGATTTTGGAGGGGATTTGGGTTAGAATTTGAAAGTCTTTGAGAATTCACATTTTGAATTAGACAAAAAAAAGCCACATTATGCCAAAGAGAGTGTAATCTGTTGACTCTCCGTCGCCACATCGGGCATCTCCGACATAATCCTCTCACCCTTTTCTTCATCCAAATCATTTGTGAAGGGAGTTTGTTTCAATATCATTTTGATTGTTAATTTTCTCATATGCATGTAGTAATCTCATTGCATTGGAGTAAACTCCAGGATAGCCCCCAAGTATGTATTATTTCATGATTTTCACCCTTCGCATTTACCTTTGTTTTGATCATGATATTACACTTGCTGTAATACCTAAGGTTTCTGGTGGAGACGTGCGGGTGGAAGGCACGGGTCGTAGTCGCAGATCACCATTGTGTGTTCCTTGCGTATTTTGGTAGTTCAGAGTGCTGTAAGTGTTAGGTTGTGGTTTGGGGGTTGGTCTTCCCACTTGGTCATGTTTTGGGCGATCATGAGGGCAGTGAGCCCTATCATGTGGTTTGGTGTTTTGATTACTATTAATGTCTTGTTGGTGGGAAATTAAAGTGTGTTTTGTGGGTGACGACATTGTTCATGAATAGTGTTAGGTTCATGTGTCTTTAAATAAAGGCCACAAGAGAGGTATTTTGGACACGATAGTCTTGAGGAGAGGGATTGAGAGAGATCTTGAGAGACAATTTGAGAGAAATAAAGATGTGGGCCTGTGCTCCAAAAGAGGACTGTGAGCTACCATCGTGTGTTGCTAGGGCGCCACTATTGTTGTTGCGTAGGTGAGTTGCTGTTGTCGTCGGGTCTCAACTGTTGTTGCATGTTGTGTGTTGTTGCCATTGTGTGCGGTTGCTGCGGACGTGAGCTACTGTTGTCGTGTAGGCCGAGAGTAGAGCGTCGAGGAGAGACTGTCACTACGTGTTGGGTTCCCTTTTTTCAGAATCCAAAGGTACACACCCTACCTTAGGATCTCTTTAATTACATAAATGCATGATGTATGTGGTTTGTGCTTAGGATTCCACATGGGGAATCTAGTATTTGCAACCAGAGTTCACTTCCTGATGGGTTCGCTGTGTGAGAACCCATTTATGTGGTTTTTGGTGAATTTTGGGATTTGGTTTACATAGAGATTTGATGCATGAATTATAGTTTAATTCTAGTTTTCATATGGTTTTAGTTTCTATTATGCTTAAAAGTTGTAGGTGTTGGTTTTGGGGGCGAGATGTGCCCTAGGCTGTTGCTTGCAGAGTAGTTGCTCCGCTAGGCATGGGTGACCAATGTGGTTTGGTTGCACGATTCTATTGGTCAAGAGCTATGGCCAGTGGTTTCATGGTGGTTTGAGCTGGTTTTGAAAAGACTTTCAAATGGTTTTCTAGAAAATAATTTGGAAAGAAATGCACAAGTTTTGGAAAAGGTTTTTCCGTGGTTTAAAGGAGATCAAGAGGCTGAAGCATCATGGTTGACAATCCAAGTATGATAGATACCCTTGGATGGTTGAGAGCTAGATCTCTAGGTTGAGGACCAAGGAGTTGTATTGGTAGGAACATGAAGTAAAAAAATCCTCTAGATGGTCGAGTGCAATAGTCCCGAGGATATCGAGAGGACAAACTTTGTGTGTGTGTGTGTCCTGTGTGGATGGACAAGAGTCTTTGAATATGAACTCGGGATGGGGGAGTTCTTGTATAGGGTGGCTCAACCATGGCAGTGTAGTGTACTATGGTGGCTTCTTGTGGATAATGTTAGTTGCTTCAACCCTGGCAACACGATAGGCTTTGGACTATGTATGTGAGTGGTTTGAGTGTGTTTGTAGATGAGATGGACTTGATTTGACATAGAGTGTCATTTCATGTATGCATGTTTTAAAGAGATTTCAAATGTACATGTGGTTTTAATTGGAAAAGAGAAAAAAGGTTTTGAAAGCATATTTAAAAGGTTTTATATTTGTTTGGCAATAGTAAATTGCCTTGCTATGGTTTTGGTGCATGTTTGAGCTTTGGTGTTGCCACAAGAGGTGGTCGAGTGTTTTGGGAGTTGAATATTCAGCGACTCCAATGTTTGGGTTGTTGCTTTATTAGATGGTAGAAGTGTGTTGAATGACTATTATATGTAATTTACACATGTTTTAATGATTTTCTTTCATGTGCAGATTTTGGAGTAGTAGTCTAGTCTAGTGTATATGTAATGCCCCTAACCCGGGCACGTTACCTAAATCATAGTATCATAAGTAAAATTACGCTAATTACAGTAAAATTAAATAACTGTAACTAAGGCTCTCCTCCAGGAAACAATGTGCGACTAGAAGCTCCGACTCCAGCACTAGAACTCGACTACACCCGATCTGCACCTGAAACCAAACAAGCAGCGTGAGTGACATTTAAGTCACCTAGTACGCGCCCTAAACACATAAACCACAGAAATCTCTATAAAACTCAGCTTTTTAATTTTTTTTTTCAAAGTTTAATTTTCTTTTGAAAATCCACTTTTCCTTTTAAAACATTATTCCCTTTTTCTCTTTGTTTGAAATCACTTGGGAATTGGATCCCAAGTCCAAAATCTTTTTAAAACCCATTTTTCTTTTCTTTTCAAAACATTTGGAAATTTATTCCAAAACACATTCTCTTTCAGGAACACATATTTGCATTTTCTTTTTAAAACAATTGGAAATCATTTTCCAAAACATGCCTTTTTTTAATACTTGGGATTTCTTCCCAAAACCAAAATCACTTTCAAAACTCATATTTCTGACCAAATCCATCCTAAAACACAATGTCTCTCGAGCTCAAAACCAAAATCATAAATACTAGCTGGGAACTGGTTAAAACACAATTTTTATTTTATTCTAGGATTTTAGGACCATTCATAAGTCCAATCCTAGACAAATCACATTTCTTTTCATTTCTCAAAATCACATTCTTTTCCTTATTCATTTCTACTTTTCTTTACTGATGTTACCTTGATCAAGGGTAACCAAACACACAAGCAGTAGGCGAGGACATCCTTTCCCCTACCTCCCTACACTACCGCGGTGAAATTCGCCGTGCGGGATGCCACCGCCACAACTGACTGGCCTCAATTTCTTTATATATGCACGAGGATACGTCTTTGTCTGACGCCCCATCGGTAACCCGAACAATTAGGTACAATGACCCAGGCTTAGCTTACATCATTGGTGACCCGAATAACTAGGTTCAATAACCTAGGCTCAGCTTATACCGTCACGAGCTCAGTGACCCGAACAACTAGGTTCAACGACCCATGCTCAGCCTACACTGTCTCAAGCTCGGCAACCACAGTCGTGTCTAGTAACTGGTTTCATTGGAGCTTCATACTCCTACCACGTTGTCGACACCAACCCCCGTCGTTCCTTAACACATTATTAGTGTTTCATTTTCAAAACTCTTTAAGCTTTTCTTTTCAAAACCATTTCCATTCTTTTTCATTGCAGGAATCTGTTTTCCATGCAATACTTGACCCTCTTGAGGGGTCCCAATTCAAATCATTTAAAATCATGCTTTAAAAATCATAAATTGGGTATCATGCCCAAGACAACTCACAATCAACCATTTTATTCATTTATAGGGTCTAAAACCTAAAACCACACCCAAATCCACTTATTTGGGTTCCTCATTCCTCAATGTCCTTTACATGGGGCAAACATTATTAACACATGCTTAATGTTCATTTACAACCTTTTATTTCCATTATTTAAGCCCATTTGTTCACATGGGCTAGGGGATGAAAACGGCAGACCGAATTGGAATTCGGTATACCGAAAATCACTGATTTGGTATACCGAATTCGTTTGGTATACCGAAACCCCCTGTTTCAGTCGACCGGAAGATTTCGGTCTAGCAAAACTAAGGATCCTAGCTTAATCTATCAGGATTTTGGCATACCGAATGAGTTCGGCATACCGAATTCCCCGCAAACAGGGCACACCCCTGATTTGGTCGATGAAAATCGCCCGAAGTGGGAGCCTCAATCGGACCTCCCAAACACACATCACAAATTACCATTAAATTATGGGGTGTAGACTCTTGAGTCTACTTCAGAACCCCACAAACCATTTCTCAATCTATTACTCATGTGATTCATACAAAAATCACAAAGGGAAGGAGCTCAGTTAAACCTACTGTAGCTTACATGCTAAATCTCGTTTAATCCTACAAATTTTCATCTTAACCGCATGATATTTATGTTTTCATGTATTCCAACTCATTCTCATCAATTTTCCTATTTTTCTATGATTTTACATGCATTTTTCTTCATTTTCATGCATTTTACTCACTTAATCAAACCACAGAGAAACAAGGAGGGACAAGGGTCGTGTACCTGGCTTAGCCTTTCGGCGATCCTCCTGCACTCCGACGAGCCTCCTCGCTCCCACAGCGAAGCTTCCTCCTCCGGAAAACCTCACAAGCCATCTCCTCCTCAGTCGCACACCACTCTTCCTTTTCTTCTCCTTTCTCGGTTTACCTTCCCTCTCCTCACTTGCCTCCACCTCCCTTTATCCTCTCCTCCACCTGCGTCGCGTCGACCGTCCATCGCGTTAGAAGAGACGGCGAGGCACGAGCTGGCGTCGTTGGTGGCACGAGTCAGGAATGGGAAAGAAGGAGACGGGGATGGTGCGGGCTCGTGAGAGAGAGAGGAAAAGAGATGAAAAAGAAAAAGAAGGAAAGAAAAAGAAGAAAAGACAGGCATGCAAACCGAGACGACTGTGCATCCTCAAACTGGACTCCACATTGGTCCCAAATCACAAACAGGTGCACAGAAGGCCAACCACAAGCTCACACAACCAAGAAACAACAGGTTATCCATTAATAAACCATTTATACAATATTACAATTGATTACATGGTTTATAAATAAAAATGGATAATCAGGCGCCAGATGTCACAATATATAGCAAGAGTCATGTAGTCACATACTATGAGTCTTGGGTAGAGTTTAGTGTTTAGTTTAATTATTTATTTAATTTCTTTGCATTTATTTATTGAGTCCTTTATTTTAAAATAGCCTTAGTTGTGATTTGGGTTTACTATTCCGATGGGGGTCGTGTCACTTGCAAGCCCATTTTTTGTTTGATTTGCTCATTTTGTTTGAAGAAAAGAAGAAAGATGAAGAAAAAGCTCATGTACGTGGAAACCTTCAACTAATATTGGCGTTGTGTTGAAAAAGGAAAGAGCCCATAACATTAACAAATCTCCCTACGGCGTCTCAAGGGCTAGCATCAATGAACCAAGATTGGCGATCACAACTTGATTTTAACATCCATGGAGTGGAGAGGTCAAATACAAGTAAAAAGGGGCCACAACAACGCCAAAATCTCTTATCCACACTGTAACCATGTTGGCGAACACTTCGTGCGAAGCGCGAAAGGTTGAACACACGATGACTAGCAGAGTCATGGAGAAAACCAAGGCGGAAAAGCAATGCAAATGTGAATAAAAAAAATGGAGTCACCACCTAATCTACTTAAAAATGGGAGACAAGGAAAACTGCAAAAAGAAAGCAAAAGCTACAAAAGTAATGCATGATTCGTGCCAAAGGAAAGGTCATTGCGCACCAGAAAGTTGGGTAAGGATTCCTATTACGCACGGGGAAGGTATTAGACACCCTCGTGTGTCCGACAAGACGGTCTTTTATGGTTTTACGCTGGCTTATTGGCTATGTTGACTTAATGCTTGTTTCTGTATGCCCAGAGGCAATATGCAATGCCATGTAAATGCTTAATGCTATGTTGGTGGAAAACATGTGGGGCAGAAAACAATGCAACTAAACTCTCAGGCATGCTAAACGTGTCTAGAACCGAGGCGCTTGCATGTACCGGTACAACCTACTTAGGAGGTACACTAGGTCATTATGCCTGGTTCTCAAAAACTTTGTATAGTATGCATCACTACCTAATGGATGCAATTGAAAAAACCAAAACGGTCATGAAACCATGCGAGGCTAACGAGAATCATATGAATAAACATGATCTAAGCTCGATTAATCAAGATCTGTAGAAAATCACTAGGGGAAAAAAGCAAAGGAAGCTCAGCCACGCTGTATGTGTTCTTGACCATTAGTCAATAAGAGCTCGATACAGTAAGCATAATCTCCTTACTACGTGAAAAACTAATGCTAATAAAAAAGCATGTGAAAGCAAGTACAATGCATCTGGGAATTAAAAAATAGGAAGGCAAGGATCGTGAGCATCCCGGCAAAATGCATGCATGCAATCAAGCAAAGGGCTATCGGATGAGCTGGCCTAGATGCCAAGTGTAACCAATGCCATCGAGGATGGCAAAAATATGCCAAAGTCGGCAAAGTCACGGCAAAAATGAAATGATATACAAATGCAGGTGCAGGAGTCGTCACCTAGTCTATTCAAATGGAAGACAAGGAAAACCATATAACATGAAAATTATGCAAAACAATAAAAGAAAAGTCTTCGCAGACCAGAAATGTGGGTAAGGATCCCTATTACATACGAGGAAGGTATTAGGCACCCTCGTACGCCCGATAAATCGGTCTTCTATTGGTTTCTCTATTGCTAATGAAATGTCGGCTTTGCAGCCTTTGCTATACGCCCAAGGGCGATATGCCATGCCATGCTAATGCGTGTGGTGTCTAAAATATGGGTGCATGATGTGTAGGGGTGTGTCCTAATGCTCAGAAGTATCACTCGTATTGCGGGACTAGTATTGATGCAAGAATATTGCATAATA
>JAMKQA010043512.1:0-16105 GCA_024699735.1 Posidonia australis | reverse complement strand
TAAAGCGGCATTCTTAATGCCTACATTTGTCCCTCGGATTAACTTTTTCCCTTTATTTCACTTATTTACTTTGATTTGGCATGTTTTCAATCATCTTCATGCATGAGCATATAGAATAAGCAAGCATACATTTAGCAGACCATTGACAGTAGGAAACCTAGAAAGACTGAGTTTTCTCGGGCACATGGGGGTGCTTAACCCCTTCCCCATGCATGAATAGAATCCTTACCCTTTCTCTGACCCGCATTCATTTGTGCATTGTCCATTAGGCATGGAGCACACACATACATTCTGCATCTTGTTTGCTTCCCAGTTTTTCTGGTGTTTTTGGTTTTCCTCGTCTTTCCATTAAAAGACTAGGTGGCGACTCCTTTCCTTATCCTTTCTCTCTTCCCTTGGTGTTTTCAGGTCTAGTCTCTTCCTCCGGATTCACCATTTTCACCGTGACCGTATCGGATCTCCTCGTGTGTTTCTGCACACTGAGTAGTAGGAGAGCCACGCAAGGGTTCCACCGACATGGTCACAGGAACTGGCGACTCCACTGGGGATAACCAGATTCTAGCTTTCATTATGGTTTCCCTACTTGTCTTTGGTCTGTTTACATTATGCTTGTTTGCTTGTGATATTTGCTTGTACATATTTGACTGAACATGCCTTTTTTCGCTTTCTTTACACTATTGCTATGCCACTGCACATGCACATGATCTAATTCATGCTTTGTTTGTCGATGCTTGCTTTTTATTCACTTACTTGGGCACAACACAAGCACATGCCATGTTTACGCCTTTTGTTTGATTTTTCGAATGCCATAATTGTGTGTTTTTCCCTTCTTTTTTGAATTTGCCATGATTAGGAGAGTAGAAACATGTTTGCCTCGCTATCTGGTTAAAATAAAACACACAAATTAAGACGAACAATAAATAAGGCATAACTAGAGACAAATGCTCACAAATCCCTCTGGTTAAAACACACAAACTCAGTTGAACAATTAATAAAGACTAACTAGAGACGAATGCTCACAATCCCCTCTGGTTTAATAAAATGCAAGTAAAAGACACCAAAGCATATCGCATGTTTGATCATGTAGGGCATGCATTTTCTCCTCTTGGTCTACTGCGGGTAGAGCGTGTTGTTAGTTTGTTCCCTCCTTGTCTGGAGTCGTGTCGGTGCTAGTAGAGGGTACAACTCCATGCTACTACAGGAGACGAGGCCACCAACGCACCACTCGTTCACTGCCTGCGCTTTGGTCAGGATTTAGAGTGAGGACCTTACTTTCTGACTAGAGTCGAAAAACTCAAACCCATGAGTGATTCCCATATGGTTCGCTCCATGTGGGACATGCTTGGTGAGAGAGAGCATGTTAGTAGCATTCATGTGCATGTGTGCCATTCATGCCACCCTAACAAACAATTGCATAGCTAACTTATTTTCTTGTGTTGTCTTGTCTTCACTCTTTTTCTCTCTCTCTCTTTTCTACTGACGCTTTAGGTTCTTTTCCTTTTGCCAAGATTTGAGTTCTTTGCGAGTTCCTAAGTCTGAGCCTGGGAGTTCCTTTCCGTGACCTTGTTCTTGAGGTATTGTTCTCGACTGTCTCTTCCCGAGCTATTCGTCGATTCCGACGATAGCTCCTCGTAGGCGTCGTCCTTTTATTTGCAATAGCAGCCCTATCCTCACCCGTTCGTGGTCCATCATGGCCCAACGAGCTTCTAAGATCTCTGCATTAGTTTCTTAGGAGGGGATTCCTGTTTCTACCCCACCTCCCTCTTTTGCCCTGTCATCACTTGTTCCTTCATCGCTCCATGGCGGCTTCTTCCCGACACCTAGAGCTCCTCGCCCTCCAATTTCGAGACATTGGCAGACCTTCACTGGTCTCCTGCCACGGAGGCAGTCACTATAACAACTGTTAGGGTATCTGATCTGACAATGCCTTGTCCTACTGTTGACCCTCATTCACTTGATGCTTAGTTCGTTGCGATTGTCTCTTTGATAGGGATCCAGCCTGCATCCTCCTTGAACTTCTAGCCCCCTCTGACATCCCTGACGCTTGCTGTTCTAACCCTCGGAACTACTACCGATGGTTCTGCCACTGTAAAGTCTCAGCAGCTTCTAGCCCTTACTCAGAGGTTGCAGAACATGGCTTTCTCTTTGGATCCCACTTTGACTGTGCCTGTCTGTCCTGTTCTTGAGGATCGTATTTTGCCTGCTCAGGCTCTCATGCAGCACCAGTCACTCTACCACCGCAGCTATCGCCACAGCTTCTTGCTGTTTCGACGACGGGCTTAGCCACTCTGCTTGTAACATCATATCCACAGCATGCACAACATCATCCTCTAGTAACTGATGGTCAGCCTCTTGGGCTGGCGGGAGTACATCGGCCTACGAACCCGACCATACCGATTCAGCAGCTGTTGCTCCCACACACAACTACATGCACCACACAGCATAACATTTCAATACCTTTGCATCAAGTTCAGGCCTCAGCATGCACACCACCACTAGCACACACACACGGGTATGCTGGCCATCATGCCACAGCAGCAGGTGGCGAGATGGCAGATCTGGAGGAGCACATGGGTGCCATAGACACAGCGTACACGGGACCCGCCCCGGTTACATACTCGATGTCAACAGCAACGCCTAATGCAGTTTGGGCCAGGATGAACGACCTAGAGAAGGTTCTCTGACAAGTGTAAGGCAAGGACTGCAAGTCTTTCTCATTCCGGGACCTTTGCAACTTTCCAGAGGCAATACTCCTCCTGAACTTCCATATCTCGGAATTTGAAAAGTACAATGTGAAAGGCTTCCCAATTTCACATCTTAAGGCGTATTGTGGCGATCTCGCTCAGTTCCAGGCTGACGAGCAGCTTCTTATTCGCCTCTTCCAGAAAAGTCTTACCGGTCCAACTCTGAAGTGGTTCACATCGCTGGATATGACCACCCTCAGGACTTGAAACGATCTAAGTCAAGCTTTCCTGGAGTAGTACTCCTTTAATCTCGACATGGTCCTAAAGTGCGAGGACATAGTTGCAACCAAGCAGAAGCCCCACAAGCCATTCGGGGAGTATGTCGGGCACTGGCGAACCCTCGCTTCACAGGTACACAATAGACCTTCGGACGAGGAGTCTAACAAAATCATTATTCGAGGAGCACAGCCAGCCACCAAGGCTCTGTTGAGCATTCAGTCCATCTCCACTTTCACGGCCCTGATTAAAGCTAGCACCCGTGTAGAGGGTTCACTCAATAGCGGAAGTTTCCCTGCGCTTGTAGCATTCGCCAAACAGACAATGGCTACCGACGGATCTAGTAACAATAACAATGGCAATAATGGATCTAACATTGGATTCGACTGAAAGAAGTAGTCCGCTAGGAATGCTGTTGCTTATGTAGGAACTCCTACTATGCCAGCAAATGTGGTGAACCCGCCAGCTCGAAATCAGGTCATTTATTCACCTACACCTAGGGCTCCACGCACTTCACAGAGCACAACCACCGCTGAGTCGGTCTACCAGCCCGCACTGGCATGGCATGGGCGTTACCTAGGACCTAGGCAGTCACCACGACCTGAGAGAGACTTCACTCCTCTGGTCGAGCCGCTGAGCGTTATATTTCCTAAGGTAGCGTTGCTACTGAAGCTTCTGGAAATCCACCCACCGTCAAACCCGATTCCACCATGGTTTAAGGCAGATTTATTCTACAGTTACCATAGTCAACGGGCACTCTACGGATAATTGCTACATACTTCGGAATGCTATTCAGAATCTGATTGACCGCAAGGCAATCATCATTAACACTCAGGAGGCAGAGCTTAGGCCTGCTGCACGGGCACCACACACAACTGCATCCACATTAGGCAAAATAGTCAGCCAACCTCTGCTTGAGCATGCACCAGGAACTTCGGCGTGCATTCCCTTTCTTCGAATGAGGTCGAACCTTTTGATCCTTCTCACCTCATACATGATGCTTCTGAAGCCCCTTCTTATCAGCTAAGTCAGTCTTTCCTTGATATTGTCAATTCTGTTGTTAACGTGATTCAATTGACTGCTCGACTGAGGCGCGCGGCTGCCCAACCCACCATGCAATCCGCCCCACCAACAATCAGCCCATTAACCAGATCGAGGCATAACCCAGTCCACCAAGTACCGGAACCCACTCTGCCAGCGTCAACCCCCATAGAGATAAGAGCATGTGCTCCTATGGTCATCAACCTAACACAGGACACCCACCGCATGCCCTACAGTTACACCGCCGAAATGTGCACAGAGGTAATGCGGTCGGGAAGGGTGTACAAGGCCCCAGCACCAGCAAACAAGACTAGTCAGCCTGTGGTCCCATCTACCCAAACTAGAACCCCCATTCCTGGTCCAATACCTGAGGAGACATAACAACCCTACCACCAGAATCGATGCACCAGTAGCCGACATAACAGCCTAGCTGAAGAAAATTAAGGCAAGTATTTCCATCCGGGACCTTATCCACACCTCGGCTGAACATAGAGAAGTGTTTCTTCGAGTTTTCCAGGCTGCCCATGTTTCCTCAACCATACAACCCTCAGCCTTGGAAAGCATGGTGGGAATGATGGCTGCGCCTGAGGTCATTTCCTTCTCTAGTTCTGAGCTTCCTTCGTTAGGGACAAATCACAATCAACCCCTTTTCATTGCGGTGCAATACCAAAATTTCCGCATTCCTCTTACTTTGGTTGATAATGGTGCCGGTTTGAACGTCTGCCCCTTGCCGATTGCAAGTTAGGTGGGCTTCAAATCGGAGGACATTACTCCGACAATGAAGGGAATGACGGCCTTCGATAACATGCACCATGATGCATTAGGGATTCTGACCATTCCCTTAATCATTGGCCATGCCCGTTTTGAGGTTAAGTTTTATGTTGTTGACCTCGAACCATCCTTCAATCTTCTGCTTGGGCGCCCTTGGCACCACAAGCATCAGGTCATCCCCTCAACCCTCCATCGCATGATCAAATTCCACTGGAACAATGACATCGTCATTGTAATGGCGGAAAACCTCGAAAAGGAGAAGGTTGAGGCGGCCCCTTCAGTCTCATCCCATACTGTCCGCTTTGATTCTAGACCCTCTGATGTACTTTACTGTGTCGACCATTTCGAACCGGTCAATTTTATTCCTATTCTCGAGCGTGCCAGTCATTTGGCCGCTTTTGGCAACCCCTTTTTGATGGTCGAGAATTTATGTCAGAGATGGGGGTACGAGAAAGGAGCACCTCTCGGGCGGAATGGCCAAGCAATCGCGGAACCAATCGTCGCAGAGAGAAGACGTGAGTTTAAGGGATTGGGATACGAGTGCAAGCCACAAGACAGATGCGCAAGGCATCGTGAGTTTCAAAAGCTCATTATTCCACGAGATTTAAACAATTTTGTCTGTGCGGGATTGCTGGATCCCAATCAAAGTTTTATGTTTGCAAAATCTAAGTCCATTGAGTCGATTAATATGCCCGAATGGGTGTGCGTAGAGGAGTACTATTCAGAGGAGGAAGTTTTGGACTTCACAATGAGTTCAACATCATCCGAGTCCCTGGGGAGAGCCATGCTAACATTGCCATCTCCAAAGTCAGCAGAAGGTCTGTCTACTAATCTGGTTGCAGTTTGGGATGCAGCAAGGGCAGAATCAACAGTAACAGCTTCAAAACAACAACCAGTTTTGAGGGGATTACAGCCAGGGCAGCCAGAATCAGAACCTGAGGTGCAGAGGACTACCAGCGCGTATTATGTGGATTTCGCTTCCATTGAAGAGGAAGGAGATGTTGTGGTAGCCCAAGTGGATAACATGCTTAGCGACTTAGAGGTTCTATTTCAGGAGCAGTTATCAGTGCTGACCAAAGGTGCGTAGGATAAACTAAGGCGCAAGAAAGGGAAGGCAGTAATGATCAAGGAAACAGAGGAACAAGCAGTTGCACCGGGTCAGTCTACAATCCTGACCCTTGAAGAGAACAAGTCTTTGAGCATTTAACCATAGGAGTTTATCTCCTATCAGCCGGGAGGTAGGTCTAGGTTGTACTATCAGACCTGGCCCCACTTGAGTAGTGGGGTCCAAAAAAAAGAGATCCTGAGCTAGGCTCAGGACGGAATTTGGGTGGCAGCACTCACATCAGTCAAACAGAGGACAGCTGCTCACCTATTGTATATGCTGAGCAAAAGCATCATGATAGTAAGAGCTTTTGTTCATCAGAGGTAGAATAGTCAGACACAGGCTCAGAAATATCAAAGGCAGGAATCATCAAGGGTGCATACAAGAAAACTAGGGATACAAAGACCATTTTGAAACACCATCAGAGGCTGTCATCCTTGAGGACATGGACTGCATCGAACAGTTAGAGCCAGTTAATTCATGCTACCTGAAAAGTACTATCAGTGATCATAAACAGTGTGACCTCACTCTACGACACCAACACTCACCTTTATGCATGCATAAATCCATGCTCTTCCTACATCCATGTAGCTCTACATCACAACACACTAATTCTAATGAAATATGCATATGCAAGGCATAGTTCTCTTGCATCAACGCATGTATGGATCTTAGCCCTATGATGATAGGTGGGATAAGCCAGCTAACGTTGGGAATGTGTAGCACCTCCTCAGGTAGATACTATTCAGGAACCTAGAGAGTGAGGGAGCGACCATTCATTGTGAATTGGGCGAAGTATCCAAGCTCTTCAGGGACCCAACACCTCCCAGAGGGAGACAAAATGTTAGGGGTGAGAATGAGAACGTGAGAAATATAAAAAAATAAAATATCTGTGAAAGGGCATAAAAGAATAAGAAGACAGGAGTCGCAAATAGAAGTCCGCCCTAAAGAGAGAGACGTGTTGGGTAACCCTGTCCCTCAAGTTTATCTTGGAGAGGAGTCGGAGTGAATACCTGGGAGAAATGTCCAAAAGGGCCTAGCCACCCCTTTTAACAAGCAGCAGCTCCCCACCATAGACCAGGTACCTATTACCTTCAAGCCAGGGATAAGGTGAACCCATATGCCTACGAGGGAGAGAATAAAGAATAATAAAAATAAAAAGCAGGGATATGGTCCAGTGGGGTTTGGAATGGAGCCCAAAACACAGTGACCCGTTTCCAAAGAGCCACCCAACAACTAGGGGCTTGGATAGAGTCTCATGAGGTCTAGAGTTGCCATTCCCTTATACTCGGCAATAGGCATCCCAACGCTGAGGGTACCAATAAGATCCAACAAATCATTTAGCATGCATACATTTCTTCCTGCAAACATCATCCTAATAAACGTCGCGGAGTGTCACTTGGCTCTCTTGTCTTGAATGCGACAACGTCTTTCAATTCAAGAGAATCAAGAGGACATCACTTAAACCAGGGGCATGTCAGCTGTCCTATGGTTGGCCACACTGAGCCAGTACTTGACCAAGGGCATGAAAGCCACTCTGATTGGTTAAGAGTCATCCATGTCTTCCAAGGGCATGTCAGTTGTCCTATGGTCACTCACTCTAGGCCAATACTCAACCAGGGGTATTTCAGCTGCTCTACAGGTCGAAAGTCCCCAATGCGCGGTCGAAAGGCACAGTCAAACAATTCCAGCTCTCCAGATTTACTATTCTTGTCTCATTACTTGGGGTTTGGTTGAAACCAGTTGGTAACCAGGACCTTCTCTTAGGGTTGCACACGTGATTTGGTCTTTTCAACTCCTCTAGCTACAGTCTTCAGTTCTGCGTCAATCCCTCTGTTACTTTTTCGGCTTTTATCTGCTTGCCTTGATTCTGCTAAATGTTGTCAAACTAGCAAAATGGAAATCTATGGCTGAAGAATGATGTTTTGAACATGTTTTACAGGAGATCGTCTACCCTTTCTAGAGAGTCTCGAGCCAAGAAAGTTGAAGCGCCTTTCAGATCATGGGGTACCCCACAATGGTTGTGCCTGCACAGTGCTTAGATGTTCTCCAAGCTTGGATCAAACAGTTAACTGAAAATGACCGCGACAAGCTGTGGATTTGGGGAGTCTCCACAAAGCTTCTGGATATCGCAAAAGTGGAGGTTTCCCGATACTTTTTGTGTGCGACTGCTCGATTCTGGAAGCTGGATCATCATGTATTCCATTTTGGGAGAATCGAACTGACCCCAACCCTAGAGGAAGTACACAAAATTTGTTGCCTACAGAAGTTCCTGGGACCCACAGTGTTCATGCGGCGAGATGCGTATTCCACAGTGCTGAACGAGCTTATAGGCCTACCGACCTGTGAATGTGGGCGCCAGCTCATTTGTACCGACGGACTTTCTCCCATGTTGAAGTTGGCTTACTTTGACAAAGTGGTCGAAATACGTGCCTCCCTAGGCGACGAGCTGTGGCTAAAAGGCTTTATTGTCCGCTTCCTGGAGAGTTGATCATCGGCCATGGCCGAATGGTGGTGAATATTGAAGTTGCTGAGATTGCCTTGGTAGTTGCCACCCGACAGATAGATTTGGCGCTAGTTATCCTAGCAGATATTTATCGGGCGCTAGATTGATCATTGTGGCGTTGTCAGCACATCTACGGCTATGGAGCTTTTGTACAAGTTTGGATGGCTACACATCTAGGTGTAGCAGTCTTACGCCTACAGCGATCAGCCTTTGAGTCCGACTACCAAAGTGGCCATGCGCGCACGCTCACCATAATTCAAAAGGAGTACGAGCGATTACAAAGCCTGACAGAACAGAAGATCATATGGCGCATTATTCCTTCAGCTTCTTGCAACTTTGAAGCATTTTTCAATACAACAGACATGCGGCTTATCATCCTGCCGGGGTTGACTGGTGGAGTCGAATATCACCCAATCCGTGTCATGCGGCAGTTCGGTTACCAGCAAGATACCTTTATTCAGGAACAAATGCCAGCACGATTCAAAGAATACCCCCTGGGCTCCTACATTACGACCAAGGAGCTATCTCGCCTGCTCAGTGGCTCCATGCGATCCAAAGATCTTGCAGTCGTAGAGGGGAAGAGTTGCACAATAGACTATGAAGCCGAAGTCGAAGAGACCTGGCCAGTCTACAGCGACGTCCTGAGCTGGATGCTCTTTACCAAAACCTCGGGCTCCAAGAGACCTAGAGATGAAGAGGTTTCTTAAAGTTCACATCATGTTACACTTACAAGTTGCAGTACATGTAAACATTCCATTTTACTTTGATAATGAAATACAGTAGAACATTTCTGGCCAGCTTGATTGATTGATCATGGTTGATGCGCAACGAAGATCGCCACCCTGACAACATGTGCAAGACTAGTGCCAGACTCTACTTTCTTCTGCCTATCGGCTTGGCACTAGGGACCACCCAGATAATAGCCGATTATCTCATTTTACTGCCCCAATCTGGACGAAGGAAGTCTTCACAACTTCTATGTCAGAAAAGGTGGCATGTTCCTTTTACATTTGAAATTTTCCTATCCACGGTTCATACCAATGGGACGGATCCTGGTGTTCTTTTACATTTGAGATTTTCCTATCCATGGTTGGTTCCAATGGGATGGATCCTGGTGTTCTTTTACATTTTGAGATTTCCTATCCACGGTTCGTTCCAATGGGACGGATCTTGGTGTTCTTTTACATTTGAGATTTTCCTATCCACAGTTCGTTCCAATGGGACGGATCCTGGTGTTCTTTTACATTTTGAGATTTTCCTATCTACGGTTCGTTCCAATGGGACGAATCTTGGTGTTCCTTTTACATTTGAGATTTTCCCATTCACGGTTCGTTCCAATGGGACGAATCCTAGTGTTCTTTTACATTTGAAATTTTCCTATCCACGGTTCGTTCCAATGGGACGGATCTTGGTGTTCTTTTACATTTGAGATTTTCCCATCCACGGTTCGTTCCAATGGGACGGAACCTGGTGTTCCTTTACATTTTGAGATTTTCTTATCCACGGTTCGTTCCCATGGGACGAATCTTGATGTTCCTTTTACATTTGAGATTTTCCTATCCACGGTTCGTTCCAAAAGGACGGATCCTAGTTTCTTTTATGTTTGAAATTTTTTCCTATCCACGGTTCGTTCCAATGGAACAAATCCTGGTGTGATTTTCCCATCCACGGTTCGTTCCAATGGAACGAATCCTGGTGTCCTTTTACTTTCGAACTTTCCTATCCACGGTTCGTTCCGATGGAGCGAATCCTGATGTGATTTTCCCATCCACGGTTCGTTCCAATGGGACAGATCCTGGTGTTCCTTTTACATTTGAATTTTCTTATCCACGGTTCGTTCCAATGGGATGGATCCTGGTGTTCCTTTACATTTGAGATTTTCCCATCCACGGTTCATTCCATTGGGACGGATCCTGGTGTTCCTTTTACATTTGAATTTTCTTATCCACGGTTCATTCCAATGGGACGGATCCTGATGTTCCTTTACATTTGAATTTTCCTATCCACAATTCATTCCAATGGAACAAATCCTGGTATTCTTTTGCATTTGAATTTTCCTATCCATGGTTCGTTCCAATGGAACAAATCCTGGTGTTCTTTTACATTTCAATTTTCCTATCCATGGTTCGTTCTGATGGAATGAATTTTGGTGTTTTCTTATGTTCGAATTTTTCTATCCACGGTTCGTCCCGATGGAATGGATCTTGGTGTCTTCTTATGTTTGAAATTTTTTTCCTATCCATGGTTCGTTCCAATGGAACAAATCCTAGTGTTCTTTTACATTTCAACTTTTTCCTATCCATGGTTTGTTCCGATGGAACGAATCGTGGTGGGATTTTCCTATCCACAGTTCGTTCCAATGGAACGAATCCTAGTGTTCTTTTACATTTGAATTTTCCTATCTATGGTTCCTTCTGAGCTTCTCCGCTCCGTCGATCGCCACTCCACCGCTCCCGATAGCCCCGTACGAGATCGCCAGAGAATACGCCATTCCCGTCGTCGTCGGAGAAGACGATCGAAGCCAGAGAAGACGCCGCGCCTCCTACATTTCCGAGCCACTCGGAGCCTCCAAAAACACCCCACAACAGGTCCCCAGCACTCCGTAGCATTCAGATCCACGCCACGAGCCTCTGGTCCTCACAGCGACGCAGCTCGCCGGAGAGGAAAGCGTCGACGGTCGTCGGAGCACGCCTCCGCTCCATCCTCCCTCATTCTGCTCCAAGAGAAGCGTGGAAGCTCCCTAACGCTCCACGATGCCCCCACGACTGCCAGATCACCACACCGCAGCCCCAACAGCCCTCTTTCTTCCCCGACACTGTCGCCGGAGCACCTCGACGGCGAGGTAGGTGAGAGGCCCATTCCCACCGTTAGCTGCTCGATCCACTCCGATGGATCATCTCCCCTCACCTTCTTCTTACCTCTCATGAAGTCTGATCTAAGATCAGACCACGGGAAGGCCTTGTTCGCCCCCTCCGGTGGTCGGCGGCGGCGAGCTCCATTGCAGGCGATCGTCGTTTTTGTTTTTCATTTAAAAAATAATTTAAAACATTTTATTTGAATAAAATACGAAAACATTATTTTTCTTTAATTTAGGTCCTTCTAGCATTACTTTTAGGTCCTTTTATTACATATAAGTCCTACAATCATTTTTCATAAATCTTTCGAATAAAGTTTTAACTGAAAATATTACATTTTTTACCCTGAATATTTAAAATAATGTTTTCTGAGTTTAAAACTTTAATAAAATCCCTCCAGTTCTTTTAAAATGTTTTTTGCTTTAGACAAATTGCATAGAGGCCCTTGAGCTTTCTCAAATTCGTTCTAGAGGTTCATTTTATCTGTAGGAATTGTATAGAAGCCCTTGTATTCTTTAAAATGTTCCAGGATGCATGTTTTTGTTGGTTAATTTACATTTAAGCCCTTGTATTCTTTACAATGTTCCAGAATGCATGTTTTTGCTGGTTAATTTGCATTTAAACTCCTGAACTTTGCAGAAACTTTCCAGAATGTTCATTTCTTTGGTTTATTTACATTTAAACCCCCGAACTTGTTTTTAAAACTTTTCTGAAGCATGTTTTCTCAAGGTAAATTGTACTTTAACCCTCTATCTTTACTGAAATTCTTCTGGATGCTTTTTTTTGCAGGGCAATTTGCAGTTTAGCTCCTATACTTCATTGATTTTACTCTGATTGCCTATTTTCAGGGGTAAAATGACCGTTTTGCCCCTGAAACTTCCTAGATCATTTCAGAGACATTTTTCTTCCATCTTTACCCTAATTTTATGCAGAATTTATTTAAATGCATGCTTTAGTGGTAGAATTACATTCTGACCCCTAGAGAACTTCATTTTGACTAGGATTGCACATGTTTGCACATTTAACCCCTAGATTTCTTCATAATTGCATAGAATGTGTTTTCCTATGTTTTTTTTGATGACTTGGGCTTCATAACTTTAGTTTTTCTCAAAATTTGGGCTTTTTTGCACAAAACCCCCAGGATTTCTCATATTTGCATTCACACTTGCATTTTGCATGACTTTTCACATCTTTTTGCACGAGTTTTCGAGTCTTTTTTGCTTGGCTTTGCGCACGCTTTCCTAGCTTGATTTTCTCCTCGTTTCTCGGATTTTTCCTCGATTTTCGTCTATAGATTTGTTTTGGTTTTCCATCGCCCGAGGGCGTATAGTAAAAGGCTTGTCAAAGTCGACATTGTCCCGAAATGAGGATTATTTTTCCCTTTTGATTTTCTCGAATTTATCCTAATTTCCTCTGATTTGCGAGACACTTTCCGAGAATTTCTCGATTTTCACGATTTTCCTCATCGCCCAACGACGTACAGTAAAGCGGCATTCTTAATGCCTACATTCGTCCCTCGGATTAACTTTTTCCCTTTATTTCACTTCTTTATTTTGATTTGGCATGTTTTCAATCATCTTCATGCATGAGCATATAGAATAAGCAAGCATACATTTAGAAGACCATTGACAGTAGGAAACCTAGAAAGACCGAGTTTTCTCGAGCTCATGGGGGTGCCTAACCCCTTCCCCATGCGTAACCCGAATCCTTACCCTTTGTCTGGCCTGCATTCATTTGTACATTGTCCATTAGGCACGGAGCACACGCATACATTCTGCATCTTGTTTGCTTCCCAATTTTTCTGGTGTTTTTAGTTTTCCTCGTCTTTCCATTAAAAGACTAGGTGGTGACTCCTTTCCTTATCCTTTTTGTCTTCCCTTAGTGTTTTCAGGTCTAGTCTCTTCCTCTAGATTCACCATTTTGGCCATGACCGTATCGGATCTCCTCGTGTGTTTCCACACACTGAGTAGTAGGAGAGCCGCACAAAGGTTCCATCGGCATGGTCACACAGGTTGACTCGACTTTTTGTCATTTTGACATCAACCTGGTTTTCGAAGGCGTTCTTTAGAAAAACATCGTCATTTCATGTGATTTTCTGTGATTTTGTCAATTCATGTGGATTTCTCCGCAATTTATGCACATCGTCTTGCACATCCATCCAGTCTTGTCTTGGTACTCACATCAGCATGATTAGAATACAATCTAGGCATAGCAAACATTCATTCAACCTCAAGCAACCGAATTAAACTAGAAAGACCAAGTTTCTCGGGCGTACGGGGGTGCCTAACACCTTCCCCGTGCGTAATAGGAATCCTTACCCATCCTCTGGTTAGTAGACATCTAGTCTTCATGTTTGCGTCTCATTCATTCACTTTTAGTGATTTGTTTGTGGTTTTCCTCGTCTCCCCCTTAAAAGACTAAGTGGGGACTCCATTTCTCTCCTTTTCGTCCCATCTCGCGCCTTTGCCATCTTGGCATGGCTGTGGCCTCTTTACCTCTCCATGCCAGGGCACGGTAACACCTATCAGTATAACTCTTCTGCCGGCTCTGGACAGACAGCAACCTCTTCCTGATCAGATCCACCTTGCCCTCGTATTATTGTACGATCTCGGGCCCAACTAATTGTCTCTCACCCAACTCACTCTAGCAAGTGGGTGTCCTGTAAGGTTTGCCATATGATGCCTCATATGGTGCCATACCAATAGCCTGCAAAGTCCTCCAGAACCTTGAGGTGAACCTCATGTCTCTGTCAGACATAATGGACACTGAACACCATGTAGTCGAATCACTTAAGACACATACAACTTCGCCAAGCGGTGCATCGGAAGCTTCACCCGAATGGCTAGGAAGTAAACAAACTTGGTTAATCAATCCATGATCACCAACAAGATGTCGTTCTTCCTTTGAGTGTGTAGCAAATTAGTCACTGTAGACACCTCGATTTTCCCAATTTTGCAGGACGGAGATGTGGTAGCTGAGCTCAAACCCTTATCAGGCCATTTAATTCATGGAGACCCAATTGGGCCCATGAAGGCCCATTTAGGCCCATCAAACCCTATTTGAGCCCATTTGGGCCCATAACACTATCTTAGGCCTATTTGACTTCATGGAAGCCCTTTGAGCCCATTTAGCCCTTTTGGACCCTTTTAGCCCTAATCGGGCCCATGTGGGCCCACAAGGCCCACATAGGTCCACTGAACCCAATCTGAGTCCATTAAGGCCCATTAAACCTATTTAGGCCCATTCAACAATTTTTTAAGCTCATCCAACTTGTTTGGGCCTAATTGGGCCACGTGGGCCCATGGAGGCCCATGATGCCCATTAGACCCTAATTGAGCCTATTTGGCCCCACAGGACTTGTTTAAGCCCATTTAGTCGTTCCTAGGCCCATTAAATTCATCGGGAAGACATTTGGGCCCATAAGGCCCACATAGGCCCATGGAGGCCCACAAAGGCCCATAATGCTTCAATACATTTTTCCTCCTTTTCCAACCCAACACCTTATTTCTTCCTCTCCATATATATCATTTTTCTAATTACCAATTTTCACCATAATTCACTCATTTCCTTCACACTCATTAAACCCATTTCTTCTCCATTATTTTCACACAAAACGAGCCACTCTCTTCATTGAGCTCAACCCACTGATCCAGCCACGAGAGCAAGCCTAGGTGCTATTAGTTTGTTACCAAGATGCCCAGTTGGTTAAAGGAGTGGGGCCAGGCCGTTGCAAAGAGATTCCTATTATGGGTGTTTGTTGGGTTCACTTATATAAGGAGGCAGAAGCACACAATTCAGGACAGAGAGAGGAATTCCAGACCATTCCAGAGAGAGCCAGAGAGCCAAAGCAAGGAGCGGGATCGCGGAGGAGGCAGTCAGCCACTTCCGGAGCTCTGACGAGGTGTAGAGGTCCTCCAAGCCAGGTACGCCATTCTAGACCTTCTAGTTCTTGATTCGTGTATTCCTAGGTCATTCTCTCTCTCCCTGAGGCAATTCCGAGCAAACCAGAGGCTTCCTCTGGTCGGAATTGCCTCCCGTGCCCCACCGTCGCCGTTTTCCGGCGACAGAGGTGGGGGGGGGCAATCCAGGAAGTTTCTTGGATCCCCGAGCCTCCTCTCCTGCTCCTCTGGTCCTCCTCGAGCTCGTCGTGCCCCGCCGCGCCGCTCCGCAGCCTCCAGGTGCCTCCTCAAAGTTTGCAGGAGATCGCCGTCGGAACCCGCCGTCGCCGGAGAAGACGACGGGTTCCGAGTGAACTGCGCGCCTCCCGCAACCCCGCGCCTCGCCGAGCCTCCAGACAGCATCCCCAAACCTCGCCTGGACTCCCCTCAGCCACGCTGCAGCATCGCCGAGCTCCCTCGAGCCCCAGGAAGCCTCCACGGCCAAGCTCGCTGGAGCCGTTGACGACGGCGGCGAGCTTGATCAGGGAGGCAACCAAGGTCCTCCCTCGCCGTGCCATCGCCTCAGGGGCCTCCCGCTCCTCTTCCTTGACCCTCAAGAGCCCTCAGGACGCCGTGCCATTGCCCCAGACGCCCCCAGCCGCCTCGTCGCTGCCGCCGAAGATCCTCAACGGCGAGAGAGGTGGGTGGCCACTTCAAGCCATTAAACCTTCGATCCGCTTCGTTGGATCTTCCTGGATCCCCCTCTTCTTGCTTCCCGCGAAGTCAGATCTAAGATTGGACCTTCGGGAAGCGCTTTTTGGTGCCCCCTGATGGTCGCCGGCGGCGAGCTCCGTCGCCAGCGGCCGTCGAGCTTTTAAATAAATAAAAAATTAAAATAAACATTTGTTTTAATAAAAATACAGAAACATTGATTTCATTGCATATAAGTCCTTCCAGAATTACTATTTGGTCCTTTTATTACATATAGG
>JAMKQA010043510.1:0-14643 GCA_024699735.1 Posidonia australis | reverse complement strand
TTATGGTTTTGTTTTTCGCGGTTTTCGTGGGGTGCGTACTGGGTGACTTTGGTCACTCATGCGTTTTCCTTGTGGTTTTGTTCGCAGGTGCAGGCATGCGATTGGTTTAGCGTAGTGCATATAGTCTGGAGTCTGCTAGCCGTACACACAGGTTCCTGGTGGTTAGATATTTTACTGTTTAGCTTTAGTTTTCCCGTAATTTAATTTGTTTAAATTATTGTGGAAAATTTTGGGCGTGACACCATGCGTAACCAAAATCCTTACCCTTTCTCTGGCCCGCATTCATTTTGTGCATTATATCCATTAGGTAGGGTGCACACATGTTTTTTTCATCCTGTTTGCTTCTTTGTTTTCTTGTGTGTTTGGTTTTCCTCATCTTTCCATTAAAAGACTAGGTGGCAACTCCTTTCCTTATCCTTTCTCATCTTCCCTTGGTGTCTCCGAGTCTAGTCTTCTTCTCCTGATTCACCATCTTCGCCTTTACCATATCGGGTCTCCTCGAGTGCTTCCACACACTGGCATGGTCACACTACCAACATGGCATGTTTAGCATGCATTAGCATTAGCATCATGCAAAACTACGCATATTCCCAGCGAAGCTCAACACACACCAGCATCAGCATGCATCGTTCATATCACACTCACGTTACTACCATAGTTTAGCACCTGCATCTGCATTCTGGCAACGAGTCATTCCATTTGGTGTATCCACCAAGTGAGTGACTCAGTGTCGATAGTAAATACCACCCTTCTGTGGACTGCCAAATGGTGTGTTTTTTGTTAACCTTGAGCATCGATTTCAGTTCCTTACATCCCTCAACCTCACTCAAGGAGGGGCACCTGTAGACACCCCATTTCGGCAACCACTTACGACGAATTCTTCAAGAAGAATGCGCTCTTATGGCAACGAGGCACTTCGCCCCTTCTAAACCCATTTTTACCCCAAAACTAGCCCAATACACTTAAACCAACTTAAGCACCCTCAAACTGTGACCATGCCCGTCCGGGGATCTGGCGCGACTCAGCGGGATCTGGCGTGGAGTCGCGCCAGATGGAGGAGGCCACAACCATGCCAAGATGGCGAAGGCGAAAGATAGGATAAAACGAAAAAGAAAAGGAGTCGTCACCTAGTCTTTTAAGGGAAAGATGAGGAAAACCACAAATGATTGAATGCATGAGATGCAAATGTGAAGGCCAGATGTCTACTAACCAGAGGATGGGTAAGGATTCCTATTACGTACGGGGAAGGTGTTAGGCATCCCCGTACGCCCGAGAAACTTGGTCTTTCTAGTCTAATTCGCTTGCTAGAGGCTGAATGAATATTTGCTAAGCCTAGATGTGCTCTAATTATGCTAATATGAATGCCCAGACATGACTGGATGGATGTACAAGATGGTATACAAAAACTACGAAGAAATCTACATAAAATATCGTAATCATGAAAAACGACACAACAAAGAAAATCACATGAAATGACAAGATTTTTGGCGAGAATGGCTTGAAAAATCAAACAGGTCTCAAGAAAGTCAAAAATGCAACCGACTCAGGTCGTCAGAATCATAGAAAACATCGTGGAAATCAAGACGAAAAAATTGCAAAGAAGTCCACGCAAAACGAGCTAACTTTGACATGCAAAGAAATTCATATAAAATGACAACGTTTTTTGAAAGAACGCTCTGAAAAACCACATCGATATCAAGTGCACCAAAAATGCAATAAACCCAAACATTAGAATCGCAGAAAACACCATAGAAATCTGAATGGAAAAATTGCAAAGAATTCCACATAAAATAGGCAAACAACGACATATGAAGAAAATCACATAAAATGATAGTGTTTTCGGAAAAAATGAGCAAACAAACCATACCAATATCAGAAAGATAAAAAGTGGGGTCAACCTAAATCATCAGAATTGTGGAAAAAGTCATGAAGATCAAAAAGGAGAAATAATCCGCAAGTGGGCCAATGTGGGCCCTTTGGTCAGTTAGTATATACCTTTGAACAATAAAATCCAAATCAAGTAAAAAAAATCCAAGAATACCGAATAAAAAGGGAGCAAATCAAATGTCTGGTGAGGGACTCCGAAAGCAAAGTGAAGGAAAATCCACAAAAGAACATGTGAGATGCAGACTCACTTAAAAAGGAGGGATTGATTCGCAAATGTGATAAAACTATGTAGAATGCATGAATGTGTACCTAAATATGTAAAAGGTGCTGAGGAAAGACTTGGACAAAGATTATGCAAGACTGAGTGCAAAAACTAAAATGCATGCGCAGGAATTGGTGACACAAGGACAATTTGGTCATTTTAATGACCAGATGTAATAAATGTATGTATGGGGATGATATATGGTCTAAGATGTGTCAGAATGTATGAAAAATGTTAAGAAAATGTTATTTTTGAGAAAACATGCAAAGAACAAGGTCTTGAAAATAATAAAATGATGTAAATACAGTAACGGACAAGCACAAGGACTAAAATGTAAAATTCACAAAAGGATGAAAACTTGGATTAAAATACATTCAATGACTTCTATTCAAATGTGCAGATGATGGATCCAATGAGAATGTGGTACTGAGATGTGTAAAAATTGCACCTTAGTAATTTCTTGAAAACTCAGCGTCTAATGTGCAAATTTCACTCATAAGTGCAAATGTGATTGAAATATGAAGATAAAGGTCAATTTACAATGCAAACATGATTTTTAAATGAAATTTATGATTAAGTGCAAAATGTGAAATGCAATAGGTGGAAAATGCCAAGAATATGTGAGAAAACAATTAAAACCCTCAATGATGTATTTAAAATTAATCTAAGGGTCTGGATGCAAATTTCCTAGGCTCAGGGATTGTATGTTATGAACTCAAGGGCCTGCACGCAAATTTACAGGACTTAAATGTGACAGAAATTGGACTTTTATGATGATCAGTAAAATTATGAAGTTTCTTAGGGTCAGTATGCAAATTTTCAAAGAAGAACTCATTTTTAAAAACTCTGAGGGCTCATTGCAAAAAAAACACTAGACCTAAATGCAAAGAAATCATGATCTCAGGGGCTTAAGTGTGATAAAACATGCATGAATAGAACTGAAAATAGGATTAAAAATTAAATAGGATAAAATGTGCAATATTTACAATGCAATTTTAAAAAAGAAAAATAGGGGGTCAAAGAATAAATTCCTGGGACTTAATTGCAAAGAAAACAAAAATGCAGGGGTTTAAAGTGAGAAAACACATATTTACAAGACTGAGAATGAAATTAAAATGAATTAGGGTAAAAAATGCAATATTTACAATAAAACTGAACACATGCATTTTAAATTGAAAGTTCAAGGACTAAAGAGACAAAAACTAGGACCTACTTGTAACGTTTTAAAACTAACAGGGGCCTTAAAATAAAACCTAAAAAAAAACTAACAGTCACTGTCGACGATTCGAAGATCATCGGTGGTAAAGGCCTGGGAGGCCCTTCCATAGGTTGATCGGCGATATGGGGAGTGGGGAAGCTAGAGGAGACGGCGGGGAGGAGATCCAACGACTTGGATGCATCATCCACCGGCCGGAGCACGTCGATCTAGGGAGTGGGGAAGCTAGAGGAGACGGCGATCGTGACGGAGGTGAGGATGAGGCTCTAGGGCTTGGAGCAACGACGCGGGTGCTTAGAGGGACTCGTGGTGGTGAGGCAAAGCTTCATGATGCGGTGGTGCGGAGCGAGGCTGTCCGGAGATCTCCAGTGGCTTCTACGACGAAGGAGCGGCGGTCGACGGAGCAGCAGCGATGGCGATGGCTGGTCGTGGACGTCAGGGAGACTCCTCAAGAGCGGAGGGAGTCCAGGGAGGAGGAGGAAGGAAGAGGTGGATGGAGGAGAGGCCATCAGGGCCTCGCCAGGGATCAGGAGGCCTCTGGCCTCACTGGCGACGGAAGACCCATCATCGGAGGGAGACGACGGCGTACAGGGGTGGACTCCTCCGACGAATCAAGACCAAGAAACTAGAGGAATCCTCTAGACCTATGGGGGGCATGCTTTGGATGAAAGAGAGAGAGAGAGGAGGAATACCTGGAAGGCGAGGCTGTCATCCCCGGCGAGACTAGTCGACAACGTCGCTTCTCTGATGGCTGCTCATGCTGCGGGAAGAGGCTGGAGGAGGAGGTCTGGACGTGGGGAAGGTGCTAGGGCTCTCTAGTGGTTTTAGTTTGGGGGCTTCATGGGCTGTAGCGCTCTTGGAGAGGCTAGAAGCAGATTCTTCCCTCAGTTGGCGGCGAGACGTTTTTAAACGTCGGTGGAGCTTCTCCGAGTCGTCGATCATCCCACTCCACTCCTGAGGGCTGTCTGATGCTTGCATGAGTTGGAGGAGTGCGGCTGGAAATCACGGGAGCTCAGGAACGAGCGTCGGAGATCGCAGGACGCCGCCAAAGATGGTGTTGGAGATGTCACCAGAGAATCGAGGTCGTCAGAATTATTTCTGCTTTCCTAAAGTTTTAAATTGCAGGGTTTAACGGGGTATTAGGTCTAGTTTTGGGCTTTTGTTTTAGGGTTTTTTGTTTTTGGGATTTTTTAGGGATTTTCGGGTTTTGATTCTAGGTTTTTATTTGGGTTTTGTAATTTGAGTTAAATTTTTGATTTTGTAACTTAAGGTTTAATTAATTGGTTTTAAATTAGGGTTTTTCTAGGGTTTTAATTACTTTGGGGTTTTTAGGATTTTAATTATTTTAGGGTTTTAGGTTCGTAGATTTTAATTAGGATTTTGAATTTAATTAAGTTTTTGGATTTTAATTAGGGTTTTTAGTTTAATTAGGGTTTTTGTGTTTTAATTAGAGTTTTAATTTAGGGGTTTTAGATTTTGATTAGGGTTATAGTTTAATTAGGGTTTTTGTGTTTTAATTAGTGTTTTAATTTAGGGGTTTTAGATTTTGATTAGGGTTTTTAGATTAATTATGGTTTTTTTGGATTTTAATTAGGGTTTTTAGCTTAATTAGTGTTTTTGTGTTTTAATTAGGGTTTTGAGTTTAATTTAGGTGTTTTGGATTTTAATTAGGGTTTTGGGTTTAATTATTTCCGGGTTTTGGATTTTATTTTGGGTTTTAAATGATTTAATTGGATTTTGACTTTAATTAGGGTTTTCACTTAATTAATTGGATTTTAAGTGGATTTTATTTAATTTTGACTTTAATTGGGTTTTTTGTTTGATTAATTTGCATTTTAAGTGCTTTAAATGAGTTTTGTTTGGTTTTAATTCTTAATTATTGTTTTTTGCTTTGATTAGGTTAGAGTGAATTAGTGTGGGCCTGACTAGGCTTGGGTAGGCTTTAGGGTTTTGGTGGAGTTAGGGTTTAGGTTTTTAGATTTGAAAATCATGGTTTTGGTGGTCGCAATTAGAGTATCTTTCTAAAGAAGCCTACTGCCAAGTGACTTCAAAATCGAGGTGTCTACACAAACCAACCCATAAACCCTAAACTCAGTCCAAAGTCAACAATCCACTTTAAACAAACCCTAAACACCAAAGCCCAACACCAGAATCTAGCCCATGTGCACTGTGCCAGTGGGATGCGTGGCCTTATCGCGCGTCGTGGTTGCACTTGAGGACCAGGGCTGTCCCCCGCGAGCTGCTCGACATGCTTGACATCCCTTCAGTCACCTACGCCCTGTCACACCCTGTCACCCTTGCTCTTGCCGCCCACGCCTTGCCACCAACCACCTGAGCACGTTTGTGACCCATACCCTGCCACCGCCTGCAACACACCAGCCGCCTGCAACACGCCAGTCGCTTGCAACACGCCACCACCACCTGCAAATGACCTCCCCAACTGAGAACGAGCTCCCTCTTTTGGCCACTCTCTCTAGGGCTTGCCCTTTCCTTTGGGGCTCCTCCACAGCATCCTACAGTTCCTCATCCGCCTCCGTCGCCCTTGAGTGCGGCCCAACGGAGTAGGCAACCACCAATCGCCGGAGGGACAACCTGAGAGCCCATAGGCATTGCATTTCATTAGCATCTCTGGTGATGGGTTCATCAGGTTTGACAATGGTCGACGACCATGAGTTCGCTTGCTTCCTATCTCAGCCTTCCCGACTCTTCCTCCTCTCCTCCTTGCCTTTCGGGATGCCTATTTGAGGCGTCTCGCTGCCCGTATGGCTGGTCGGACTCATGGACTCCAAGGAAGATTGACGACATAGATGAAGGACCCATATTGCACTCATTCGTGCATGATCATCCATATAGCATCTGTGCATTTCACTTCGTCCCCTCGAGCCCCTAGAAGCGCCGAAATGCTATGTTGAAGCTCCTAGATGGAGAACTCAGGTCAGCTCACCAGCGGAACCCAACTCGCGGCGAGTTAAGTGGGTGGAAGCCTCCAACCAACCACGACCTAGACCGAGCATCCAGGTATGTCCCCTTGCATTCCCTCATGCCTCCCATGCAGCATATAGCGTCCATGCATCATTGCATTAGGGTCAGAGCAATGAAGAGCTCGCAGCTCTGTTCTGTCTCCGACGGGTGCGCCCCGATTGCACGTGTGACCTGCGTAGTTTCGCCAGGGACAGAACAAGCTGTGGGCTGAGCTCTTCCACACTCACCTCATTCTTTTCTCCAGCCCATATCCACGCATCCTAGAACCTAATTCATGGCATACATCTGTTTTCGGTAGTCTCCTCTAGCTACCCATGCATCATATAACATTTTGCATCATCGCATTTGGGCCTGGGATGGGGCGAAGCTCGTTGCCTTGTTCTGACTTCGGCAGCTGCATCCCGACAGTGCAGTGGATTGGCGCGGTGGACATGTGCGGGTCTGCAAGGGACAGAGCAGGCAGTTGGCTTAAGCCCTTGTCCACTTGCTCCATCTATTTCAACACCCCATATTCATGCATCCAAGCACGTACACCTGCATATCATGCATTTTTAATCTACATTAATCATGTTTATGACTTATGCCATCATGCATGATGCACCACATTCATCCACTCAACACTTTATACTTTGAGCAGACATACACATCATTATATTTACATATCAGTTATCCTTGCATTCTCTTTTTGCACCATGACATTCACATCATGCGTCATGACACACTTGTATTTGGGGCGATGACGATTACCATGTCGGATCCTTTTGACCGATGGTCCGGGATTCACATAGCGTAGCTGAGCCCAATTACATCATTTTCGCCCTGCTCATATCACTTACATCAGCATAGCATATGACACACATTCATTTTAGACCTAGCAAGCATGCGTGATTGTTTGCGTTTAGCGACACACAAGTGAACAAAAGGCCTAGAAAGACCGATTTCTCGGGTGCATGGGGGTGCTTAATACCTTCCCCATGTGTAACAGAAGTCCTTACCCTTTCTCTGGCCAGCAATGACCATTTGTGTCACTTCTATTAGGCACAGAGCATGCACACACATTCATTCATGCATTTGTTCTCATATTGCATTGTTTTTTTCTTACGTTTTATTACGTCTGGTTTTCCTTGTCTTCCCATTTTAAAAGATTAGGTGGTGACTACATTTTATGCTTATAGTTTCCTTTTTCGTGTTTTGTTCTTTGTTTTCGAGTCGAGTGTCTTTTCTTGAATTCACCGTCTTTGCCGTGACCTTTTCTGTCATTCGCATGCATCCCATGTGATGATCGATTCTGGCATGGTTACAATTTAAATTGAATGTTTCTTTTAGTTCTGAATCTATAGTATCTCTAGTATGTATTAATAAGAGGAATAAGGTAAGTGGCACATCAAGTATTTTGTGGCATAAAAGATTGGGACATATATCCCAAAAGAGGGTGGAAAGATTGGTGAAAGGTGATCTTTTGGGATCATTGGATTTCACTGATTTTGAAACTTGTGTTAATTGTATAAAGTCCAAAAGAACCAATACATACAAGAAATATGCCACAAAGTGTTGAGCTACATTAGATTTGATTCATATAGATTTTTGTGGACCCTTTACCCTATGTTTTACTGTAACACCAGTAAATTCATTCTTGTCATTATTTACATTTTTAATGAATTTATTCTTGAACGGGTGTTACTGTTCTAAGGCTCGTTTGTGTGGTTTTGTGCTTTTGTACTTGGGCCTCGTGAGCCAGCTTCTGTTGCATGTCCCTGTACGTGGTTGACAGTGTGCATTGTGGTATTGTGCTTATGGGCCTACGCTTGTGGGTTGGTTGTTGTGGTGAGTGGTTGTGTGCGTGGGTTTGTGCGAGCAGGTGTAAGCTGGTTGGTATGCACGTGTGCTTACCTTCCTCCCTGCATGGCTTTATAAGCCGAGGCACACTCCCCATGCAACAATGCACTCTTCCCTTTCTACCGGCATTGCTTCCTCCTTCCCGTCCTGAACATGCCACCTCTCTCGCTCCCTCCACCTGTTCTCTCTCCCTCCATTCACCCCCATCCTCCTTCTCCCCTTCCTTCCTCGTTCTCCTTCCTCCCCTATTCTCTCCTTCTCCCCTGCTAGGTGCGTACGAGAGTCGACAGAGGCGCGCGGTAGTGTGTGGTGGTGCACGGAGCTTTGGAGTGCTGTCCTTGAGGCCGTGGAGTGATCGTGGACGCGTGGTGTCGCCAGAGTTGGCTAGAGGATCACCGAAGCGCGTTTCTCTTGTACGCACCTCCAACCCACGAATAGAGAGCATTAAAACGGTAGAAAATGATAGGATTGTATGAAATCCAGGTAAATTTATATTCCTAGAATTTATTGTGATTTTATGAGAATTTATTGTGGTTTTTGTGGAGGTATTTATGGTGGTTAATGGCGGTGGTTGAGTTTTGGGTCGTTTTGACCCTTCTGCCTTTGCGATTTTGTTTCTTGATGCATGGTGAATGGATTTCAATTTTGTTTGTCGGATTTTGCAGTAAACTCGAGGGTCTACACCTTATGTTTTATACAAGATTTTTGGTATTTGTTTTGGAGGTCCGATTGAAGGTCCCACTATAGGCGGTTTCAAATGTTGAGTTTTTGGACCATTTTCTGGGATTGCAGAATTCGACATACCGAAGTGGAAATGACATATCAAATCAGTGAATTTCTATATACAGAATCCATTCGGCATGTCGATCCTTCTGTCAGTTTTGGTCCCCGGTCAATTCGACTTGCCAAATCTGTCCGGTTGACCGATCCAGTGAATTTCGGCATACCGGTGACGGAACGGTATATCGAATTAGTGGAATTTGACATACCGATCCTGTTTTTTGGCATGCCGAATCAGGACCCAAATATGTTTATAAAATGTGATTTCCAAGGGTTTTTTCGGATTGGTTTGTATTGTTCCCCTTGAGATGAGATTGTAGACCGTCAGTGGTGGTCCTTGGGACACATGATGTGGCGTTTTACAGAGGTTTTTGAAAGAGATTTCAAAGATATAAAATAGTTTTGGAAATGGTTTTCAAAGAGATAGTTGGCCCATTTTGGAAAATGATTTTTCTTGATTTTCTGTGTATGGACTGAGACACCATGGGACCGTGACGTTTGGATTAGGGAATGTGACGACATTCTCGGGTGGTCGGGCGCGTCTCCCTAGTTGAGGTCGAGGGCCGAGATATCTGAAGATGAAGGACGTCGGGTCTTGGAGGTATGAGACTCCCTGATTGTCGTCTCTAGGCTAGAATTGTGGTCCGCAGGGGTGTCTTGTGGCATGATGGGGAGGTATGATACTCCTGTTGTGCTGTGAGCACTGAGGCTCAGGTGTTGTCGGGTGTGAAGGTATGACACTCCCTCCTGAGCACCGTGTGGAGGAAGCCTTGAGGAGGAAAATCCTGTGGTGACCAGTGCGGGTAGGACACGTGCCTCGTAGCTGGTAGCGTCCTGAAAGACAGGACTACCTTCCTAGGGAGGGGTTGGCTTTGTGAGGGTTTTCCATGTGGGAGAATCACTGGACGACATGGCTCCTGCACAGGATAGCACGTCGTGGCAGTGCAGAACAAGGTGATCGCTCCTCGGTGGACTGCTTGTGGCCAGAGTTGGTTGCCTGGCGTTAGGCTTCTCTACTCATTGTGTGTGGTTTTGGCCATTGTGGGTCGTGCTCATGGTTTGGGCTGGTAGAGTCTCGATTGTTGTTTTGACCGGTGTAGGCATGATTCATGGAATTTCTGAGAAAATGGTTTGTGAAATGAATTCAAAAGAAAAATTAGAAATAGTTTTGTTTTCCATTGTTTTTTTTGATGTGCATGCTCGGTGACGTTTGTCACTCATGAGTTTTCCTCGTGTTTTGGGTTGCAGGTATAGGAACGTAGAAGGCTTAACATTGTGCATAAAGTCTCGAGTCTCGTAGCCGCACACGTAGGTTCCTGGTAGTTTGATATTTTCTATTTAGCTTTAATTTTCCCGTAATTTAATTTGTTTTAAATTATTATGGAAAATTTGAGACGTGACATTTACAGGCCAGAAATACTTTGTTACTTTTATTGATGACTATTCTAGATATATATATCTTTACCTCATTCATGAAAATCTGAAGTCCTTCAGGCTTTTAAGGATTTCAAATTAGAGGTAGAGAAACAATCAAGAAAACCTATTAAGGTAGTCAAATCAAATAGAGGTGGCAAGTATTATGATAGACACACCAAGATAAGATAGATGCTAGGATCATTTGTGCAATTTCTTAAGGATAATGATATAGTACCTCAGCACACAATGCCAGACAGATCTAACATGAATGGGGTTGCTGAAAGATGATACAAAACACTTAAAGAAATGGTTAGGACTATGATGAGTTACTCGACTTTACTAGTTTCAATGTGGGGTGAAGCTTTAAAGACAGCAATGTATGTTCTAAATAGTGTTCCTACTAAATCCGTAGAGAAAACTTCTTATAGGTTATGTACCAACAAGAAACTCTATTTAGGTTACATGCATATTTGGGGATACTCAGCTGAAGCTAAAATTTACAACCCAAATGAGAAATCTTTCGATTCAAGGACAATCAGTGGATACTTCATTGATTATCCAGTGAGGTCGAGAGGCTACAGATTTTACTGTCCAACACATACCACAAAAATAGTTGAAACTGATAGAACTGTCTTCTTAGAGGATAGTTGTGTTAGTGGAAGTATCCTTAAGGATTATGTTTTTGAGAAAGATGTCACTAATCTCAATTAGGTTTTTGAGAACAATAATGTCTATCCTACTCAAGAGTTTGAGGTGTATTTACCATTTATTGTTCCAACGAATAATATTTCAGAGGTAATTACACCGACTCAAGAACAACCACATGAACAACTAGTTGAAGAACCGATTATTGAGCCACATATTCAGGTTTTACATGAAGATCAAGAGGCTAATTTAAGAAGATCCAACAGACAAAAGAAATCAGTTATTTTTTCAAATTATGTGGTATATTTATCTGATGAGGACATGGGACAAGAGATCGACGATCCGGTAACATTTTTGTAAGCTGTTAATTGTCTGAATTCTAATAGTTGGTTGCTAGCCATGAAAGAGGAGCTTGTCTTTATGGACTGCAATCAAGTTTGAGAACTCATTCAGTTGCCTTTGGAAAAGAAACTAATTGGTTGTAAATGGGTCTATAAGACCAAAAGGAATTCAAAGGATTAATTGAACGATATAAGGCCAGACTAGTGGCAAAGGACTTCACACAAAAGGAGGGCATTGACTATTATGAGACTTATTCTTCAGTTTTCTCAAAGGATTCATTAAAAATAGTTATAACCTTAGTAACTCATTTTAATTTAGAGCTATATCAGATGGATATGAAAATAACTTTCCTGAACAGTGAATTAGGGAAAGAAGTGTACATACAATAGTCTCAAGGTTTTGAGGTTAAAGGAAAGGAACATATAGTTTGCAAGCTAAAGAAATCTATATATGAATTCAAGCAAGCTTATAGACAAAGGTATTTCAAATTTAATGAAGTTATTTTGACCATGCCGGCAGGGGGAAACCGTGCTCTATTGCGATCGAGACCGCATGGAGACCAGTTGGGCTACAACAAATTCAGTGAATCCGAGGACAAGGGGAAAAAACTCGAAAACATCAAAAGAGACAAAACAAAAATAAATATGAGAACATGGAGTCACCACCTAGTCTATTTAAAAATAGAAATACAAGGAAAACGATGTCAAAAACTAAAAACAAAACTAAATGCAAGGTAAAAGTGACTTCAAGCCAAATGGACACGACGCATGGGTATTGTAGTCCAAAGAAAGGGTAAAGACTCCCATTACGTGTGGGGAAGGTATTAGGCACCCCTGCATGCCCGACGAGTAAGCACTTGTAGGCGCTTGTAGGAAATTAATGTAGGCGCATGCATGGCTATGTAGGCGCTTGTACGCCAATTAATGTATGGCTAATATATGAATGATGAAAGAGAATTAAAACAAGGTAATTAAAAAAGCAACATGCCAAAACAAAAGTGTAATCAAACTGGAAGACATAAAACAATGCAAGGAGTGCAAGTGTGACGGGGTCTGAGGCAAAGCTAAGCCAGGCTTGATCCTTGGGACAACCGCGCATCCAGGGCGCATTAGAGGTACGCATGCCTAAAACGTGCCCCAGAGCATGCCCAAGTAACTAGTTATCATGGCTAACCCTTGACAGATCCAGGGGTTATGGTATGGTAACTAAAAGGGAGGTAAACTACGTGGAAGGGAAAAAGGGCATAGGAAATTTAAAAGATGGAGGAAAAAACACTTAGATAGGATACTAAAGCGAAAATGCAAACATAAGCGAAAAGGGAACCCGTGATCAAGCCAAGGAGCCTGTAGACACCCCGATTTTGTAGTCACTTGACAACAGGCTCCTCTGAAAAGATGCTCTAGTTGTGACCACCTAAATCCTAGCTCAACCTAAACCCACAAGCCCATTTAGGCCCACACAAACCCATTCTGACCTAATTCAAGCGAAAACCAATAATTAAGAATCAAAACCAAACAAAATTCATTTAAAACTTTTAAAATCCAAATTAATCAAATAAAAACCCCAATTAAAACTAAAATTAAATAAAATCAAATTAAATCCACTTAAAATCCAATTTAATCAACTGAAAACCCTAATTAAAACTAAAATTAAATAAAATCCACTTAAAATCCAATTTAATCAAGTGAAAACCCTAATTAAAACTAAAATTAAATAAAATCCACTTAAAACCCAAATTAATTAAGTGGAAACCATAATTAAAACCAAAATTAAATAAAATCTACTTAAATCCACTTAAAATCCAAATTAATTAAGTTAAAACCCTAATCAAGCAAAATTCAATAAAATCCATTAAAATTGAATCTAATTAAAAAGAAACCCTAATTCACACAAAAAGCAAGCAAAAAACAATTAAATCAAAATCAAAATTAAACCCCAAGTAAAACCAATTAAATCAAAATTAAAATTAAATCTCCAATTAAATCAAGTAAAATTAATTAAATCTAAATTTAAAAGTAATCAAATCAAAAACCAAACCCAAAGTCCTAATTAAAATCCAAAAACCTTTAAGTAATTAAAACCCAAAACCCTAATTTAAAATCAAGTAATTAAAACCCTAAATACCTTAATTTAAAATCACTTAATTAAGCTCAAAACCTTAATTTAAACTCAAAACTCTAATTAAAATCCAAAAATCCTAATTAAACTAAAAACCCTAATTAAAATCTAAAACCCCTAAATTAAACTCAAAATTCTAATTAAAAGACAAAAACCCTAATTAAACTAAAAACCTTAATTAAAACCCAAAAACCCTAATTAAACTCAAAATCCTAATTAAAATCCAAAACTTCAAAACCCTAAACAAATTAAAATCCTAAAAACCCTAAAATAATTAAAATCCTAATTTGAAACCAATTAATTAAACCTTAGATCACAAAATCAAAAGAATTTAATTAAAATCACAAAAAAAAACCTATGTTAAATAAAACCTTAAAATCCCTAAACCTTAATTACAAAAACCATAAAAGAAAAACAATAATCCTAAAAAAACCTAATTTAAAACCAATTAATTAAACCTTAAATCACAAAATCAAAATTTTAATTAAAATCATAAACCTAGTTTAAAACCTAAAACAAATAATCCTAAAATCCCTTAAAACCTAAAATAACAAAAACCTAAAAAACCCTAAAACCCAAAAGCCCACTCGCAGGCCCAGTCAAGCCCAATGCACCCCATTTATCCTTCAATCAAAAACTTTGGCAAAACAAGAAAATAATTCTGATGACACCCACCGCTGGCGGCCAGCCCGCAATCTCCTATGTCATCTCCGGCAGTCAATCCGTCAACTCCGGTGCATATCTCGCGACCTCCGTGATCTCCGGCCGTGCTTCTCCAGCTCACGCAAGCATCGACGACACCTAGCCACTGATGTAGAGGATCGATGGCTAGAGAAGGTCTCGCCGGAGTTTAAAAGGCCCCTGGTCGCCGACAGATGGTCGCTAGGGGTGGCAACGGGTCGGGTCTGGGTCGGGTCTACCTATACCCAGACCCAGACCCAGACCCAGACCCAGACCCATCATATTTCATGAGTCTGGGTCCGGGTCTGAAAATCAAGACCCAGACCCAGACTCATGAAGATAATGGGTCTGGGTTTGGGTCCGGGTCTAACGGGTCCAACATTCTTTTTCCATTTTTTTTGAAAAAATTAACTTTTCATTTAAACCAAAAACATTGTAAATAAACAATAGCAAGATTAAACAATAGCACGTTAAACAT
>JAMKQA010043509.1:0-14039 GCA_024699735.1 Posidonia australis | reverse complement strand
TTTCTGGCACTGATATAACTCTGTCCATCTATGAACTTGATTGGTCATATGGTGAAATGAACAATGTTATATCCTTAAACCCTAGGAGTACTTTTAAGTCTACCAGAATCCGACAACTGACCAAGGAAGCTAGAATAATTGCCTATATTGTAGCTGCCAACCTTGTCCAAAAAAAAGGTCACCATGATGAACTTAGTGAACTCGCCTACAATGCGGTTTATGCAATAGTCAAACAAATTCCTGTAAACTGGGGTCAGGTCATTTATCATTGCATTACACATGTCGATACCAAGTTATTTTTTGGTCCTCCATTGTCTTATTTATTTGAGCATTTTGATATATCACTTGGTGATGAACCGAGTCTCCCGATTAAGACCAAACCTCTAGGAACCCAAGCCGTAGCCCAAATGGAACAATCCATAGAATTGCACAATAGGATTCAAAATCTTCCAGTGGGTTCCTCCTCGGCTCCATCTCAGCAACAAACAAGGGTTGAATCTAGTTCTGAAGACGAAGTCGAAGTCACATCAGAAACAAACAAGAAGTTGGATGCCCTCCAACTACAAATATCTGAGATGTCTCTTCAGCAGTCCAAAATCATGGAAATGATGGTTCAACAAGATCAGAAGCATCAAGAGGCAATGCTTCAGCAAACTCAGCAGTACCAAGAGCTAATACTTCAGCAAAATCAGAAGCATCAGGAATGCCTGGAAAAAATATCCCGGTTAAATACTCGCATTGAGGCGTTTCAAGACACCCTTGAAAACTATCATCAGGATGTCCTTGATCGTGTCACTCTGTCATCTCCCTGATTGTCTTTCTTCTTTTTTTTTATATAAGCACTTGGTTGTACTATGTTTTTTTTATATTGACTGAATCTTATTTGGCTTGAATATTATTCATGTTTTGATTATGTATATGCTTTTTGATTATGTCAAAAAGGGGGAGTAAGGTATAAGGTATACATGTCAGTATGAAAATATGATATATGATATATGATATGCAAATTTGATATGAAAATATGATATATCATATATCATATGCAAATTTGATATGAAAATATGATTTGGAATATGATTTGATATGAAAATACGAAAACTATGGAAAATATGAATATGACGTTATTATATGAAATTTTCTTCAAAATATATGAAAATATGGAAGCTTATACTCAGGGGGAGGAAAAGATAGATTTTGCACAAAATAAGTCTTTTCTGAAAAATATCTTTATGCATCATATTTTAAATCCGGTATTTTATACTTTAATTTTGTCATCATCAAAAAGGGGGAGATTGTTAGAAATAATACATTAATTTTGATGATTACTTGTGAGTGTATATTTTCATAAATATTAAAGCATGAAAAAGATATAAAGTGCTTTCTGTATAAATTGAAATTGTATACAAGTGTTTTATCAAAGTATCAAAAATGGCATACCGAAGTCAGAAGCGGCATACCGTTTCAGTAAAAAACGATATGAACAACGGAACTCCGCAAGTACAAAAGATGAACTGAAAACGACATACCGTGGATGGAGCGGCATTCCGTTTCAGGAAAAACCGGCAGAAGCATCGAAACTCTAGAGCAGAAGAGAAAATGAAAACAATGCTAAACAACGGCATACTGTCATAAAACGGTATACCGTTTCAGGAGAAAACGGCAGACCGTTGGTTTTTCGGCATACCATTTTGCTCGAGGATTGCAGATTGAAGATTATTTTTGGCATACCGAGGCCAAAACGGCATACCGTTGAAGTAGCCGTTTATGACCGTTTTATAGACGTTAGACACATCTCGAGGCAATCCTACGACTATAAATAGGACCTGTACAGGGCCTGATATCAATACCATTGAGAAATACTTGTAATATCGGCTATTGTTTTCATTTCCATTCTCCTCACGATATTTTATTGTGTAATTGTTGTTGTAATCGATCTCTGTGAGAGGGAAACTCTGAATTCTGTAATAGCAACAAAAGCAAAGGATTCTAACTTCTCGGGGACTGATAAGTAGGAAGTGCAAGATAGCTGTTGGTGGTGTAGCCAACAAGTAAGTACGTTTTAATTTATTTTAATACGGGAAAAATCTCAAGAGGGTCTTGAGGAGTGGACTAGGCGGGGTTGCCGAACCACTATAAATCCTTGTGCAAATCAATATCTCTCATCCTCTTCATGAATGTTTAATAGTTGCATAAGTACTGAATCTTGATTAAATTTAGTTATTGATATTCTTTGTATGCAATTAATATTAAATTACAAAAACTTTCAAAAGTAACTTTGAAATTGATATTTCTCTATTCACCCCCCCCTCTAGAGAGGCCTTTCGATCCTACAAAAGGGTCCCATTGTCTAAGCTCATTAGTTGCCCCAAAGAAACATTTTGGTGAGCCATTAATTAATACTCAAAACTTTGTTGTGCATATGCACATTTCAACAGGTAAATTGACATTATCAAAGCCGTTTCATAGTCCAATTTAAGAATGAAACCTGGTAAATTGGCAGTCTTCATATAATTCAAGATCTTTTGAGTAACTAAAAAACAATCTCCAATGTACCTCCCAACTAAAAATGCACATTGTGGATTGTCTATGACATCATTGAAAATAGCAGTAAATGTAGTGGCTAAGCACTTTGTAATAATCTTGTATAAGCTATTAAGAAGGCTAATTTGTCTAAAATCTTTAATATACTGTGCTCCTTCTTTTTTTGGAATAAAAGCAATGAAGGTTTGATTGATGGGTTTTAGAAATTCAGCATCCCAAGATTCATGGAAGTATTTGAACAACTCAAAGATATCCTGCTTTAAATTTTCCTAGAATTGTTGGAAGAGGATAAGGGGAAATCCATCCAGTCAAGGAGATTTATCACTAGTAAGACTAAAGACACTTCTTTTAATTTCTTCTAAGCTGAATGGTACCTCCAGTATGTTTGAGTTAGTTATTTTCCTAGGAAGTAAGTAATCTCAGTTAAGTTCTCCCATCTGTTGGTAGTTTTTATTAAATAGCTTTGTGAAGTGATTTTCCACTTCAAAAGCTATAGACACAGGAGATTGTATGGGAGTGTCGTTAACCATATGAGAGGACAAAGTGTTTACTCTCCTACGACACCTAACCATATTATGAAAAAATGTTTTGTTCAAATCCCTCTCTTTGAACCATTGAATTCTAGATTTTTTTTATCCAATATGTTTCTTGTTCCAATAGGAGGTTGTAGTGCTCAGATCTTAGGCATATCTTGATATCCCACAGATCCTTGTCTAATGGGAGTGACTCAGTCATAAGATCAATCTTAGAAATTTGAGACTCAATGAATGCAAGTCTATTTTTACTTTTCTCTCTAATTGAAATAATCCACTTCTTAATGTGGATCTTAAGATTTTTAAGCCTATTTGCTAAACCAGCAACAGGGTAGGGGAGAGAAGAGTTGCCATTGTTATTTAACCAATATTCTTCCACCATTTCTCTAAAACCAAGAATATACAACCATGATTTATAAAATTTAAAAGGTGAGGGCCCCTAATCACATGATTTGGTATCTAGTATAATTGGTATGTGATCAGATACCACCCTTGCTTCTTCAACACACAAAGTATTAGGAAAGAAGGAAGACCACTCAGAGCTAACAAGAAATATGTCCAACTTAACCATTGTGGGTGGGGTTTGAAAATTGGACCAAGTATATTGACAATTGTTTAGAGAAAAATCCACTAGATGGTTAGATTCAATAAATTCATTGAATTCAGACATCTGAGCAGTGATACTAGTTCTAGAAAGTGTTCATAAGAAAATCTAACAATATTAAAATCTCTCCCAATTACCCAATTATCATTAACATTTCTCCTAATAAATTCCAATTCAGATAAAAAGGCAGATTTTAATCTAAGTTTACAGGGTCCATAAACACTAATAAGCCACCAAAGTAGACCATTATCATGCGATTTAAGTTTAATGGATAAACTATAAGAGGCTTGAATAGTATCAATAGATTCAAATAGAACATCATTCCATCCTATAAGAATGCCTCCAAGTGCCCCAGAGAAGGCAGGCAAGTCCATTAGGAGATTCTTCCTCCACCCAAGGATCTAACTGTTGAAGGGCTAAAGTTTTCTTTCTTAGTCTCACTAATAATAATAATAATGTCACATTTGTTTATCCTAATTAGATTTCTTATTGTCCTTCTTTTCCCACTATATCCCAAACCTCTTATATTCCATGTAGCAAAAATCGTCGTTAACTATTAGATAAACGTAGAGAAGCAAACATCTCTACCAAAGAATTATTTTCTCCAAGATTAATTGGTGATAACCCCTGATTTGCTCTGACTTCATTATAACATTTCTTAGCATCAGAAGTAGAGTCTAATTTAATGCCAATATCATTGCAAAAAGACTGAAATTGCTCATAAGATTCCCATAGTAGAGCATCATTTAAAAAGGTACTGTTTGTATTATTAATAGATCCACCAGAATTAGAATCAGAGTACGAAAGTTCATCATGAAAAGAACCAGAAGATATGCATGAAGTAGTAGATGCTAGAGTTGATTTGTGCTTATTACCTAGTGCATGCACTGATGTGGCTGGCTGAGATAATTCCTCAACTTCATTTCCTAGATTGTCTTCCTTTAAGTAGTCAAAAATTGCAAGGACCTTTTTGAACTTGGCTAGTATGATGTTTTTGGCAGTGATTTCAGCTTCCACATACTTGGTAGTGTTCATAGCCCCCCCACCATCCACAGAAGTTTGTTTGGAAAATGTGATGGGAATAACCCTAGAGGAGGTCAAGGGTTGTTGAGATTTCCTAGAGACAGAGTTAGAGGGGGTAGGGAGGATCCCAGTAGAGTTGCCTGATTGAATAGGTAAAGTTGAGTTCTTGGTCCAGACATTCTTCCCAGATCGTGGTGCCTTGCCCCCTTTGCCACCTCTCCAACCCTTGTTATTTTTAAGGGTTTACGATTAGGATTAAGTCCACTAGCTACAGAAGAAGAGGAATTAGAATTTATGGGCCATGGAGGTAGTGAGGTAGAGGATACAGTGGAAGGGGAGTAGATGTCCCAACTGTGCCGAAACTTGACAGCGTACACGATCCTACCATATGCATAAAATTTTGTGTCAGGGATTTCCAGTCCATGGCGAACAAGAATCCGAATTCTGGCATATCCTAAGAACTTGTGCCTATCAATGGTGGTGTCAGCCTCTAGCAAGTCAGTAAAATCCGAGATCAGAAAGCAAAAAACATCAATGTTCCAAAGATGATGTGGGATTCCCTTCATCCTGTTCCATACTCCTTCTTCCCTGATCGTGAAGACTACATTTGAATTTACAGACCATGGGATATAAGAGGCGGGAAGGTTTTGTAGAGAGGAACCGTAGAGGTTTAAAGTTTCATTCCAAGACAAGACAGAAGGGAACTTAAAGAGATATTTCCCAGGAGAGAAATCAGTAACCTCAATCGAGATAAAGGTTGGCCAGTTAGCTTGGATATGGTCCTCGAGAATGGCCTTGTTAAGATAGGGGGAATGTGTAGTTACTATCGCACAAGAAGAAAGGAAGGACAACTGATCACAAATAGCGTCAGAGAAGGGGATGATTATGGGGTTTTGAGGAGATTGTTTCCCCATTCTCAAAGGATCTTGAAAAAATTTACAAATAGCAACAGAATGAGAAGAAGACTTACACCTGAAACAGGATCCGAAAAACTTGCAATATTTCTTTGAGTGACCTCGAAGGCCACAAGAGAAGCACCTTCCTTGAGACCGACAAAAGCTTACCAGTGGATTAGAAACTTGTTTCAGGAAACTACTTCCCAGATCCCCTTCGAATCGTCAAGCAGCGAGGCTTCTGTAGTGAGCTCCAAGGAAAAGAGAACTAAGGTTACTTGAGAGAACAGAGGGGGTTTGGTTGGAGAAGCTAGTGGGAAAAAGCGAGAACCCATGCAAGGAAGAGAGGGGGAGCATATCTCATTGTCAGAGGAAAAAGACGACTTTTGCAAGGGAGCGAGTAGAGAGGGACTCAAAGAGTTTCCCTCAAAATAGGAAAGAGAATTAGAATAAAAAATATCTTTATCAATGTCTAAGGTGGCAGAATTATTCATGGTAATCGAGGCATCATTACATAAATTGCCATTGTTTATTATGTCCTCATCTGCATTAACTCCTATTAATGTGTCATTATGTAAATTATTAAAGACACAATTGTTATTAAAGTAAAGACTTGCTTTATTAGGTAGATAAAACCGTGTATAATTCCACACAGTACCTGGAGCATCATTAATGAGCGTCGAACTGTCAAAGCTGTTGAATAGAGTGGCTTCTCTAGAGGGGGTGAATAAAGAATTTTAATCTTAACTATTTACTTTTTCAAATTTAATTTAAGTTAAATAATATGAGATGTTGTAATAAATTAAAGAAAGCAACAACTACAAGATCATATAAATTTGAAAGTTAAACTATTTTCATGCACAGAAAGGAGATGAGAGAAATTGAATACTCATGCAATTTATAGTGGTTCAGCTAAAACCCCGGCCTAGTCCACTCATCAAGACCCTCTTGACATTTTCTCTTATACTTTTAAAATAAACACTTACTCGTGTTGGTTGTCCCACCAACTCAATCTTTGCTCCTTCCACTTCTCGTACCTCGAGAAGCTAGAGCACCTTCTTTGTAGCTTTACAACAGACGAATTTCCCTTTCATAGAGCACTTTGGATTGAAATTACAACACAGGACTTGTAGAGAAAAATTGGGATAAAGATGGAGCATAATTCTCGAGAATTACAAGTATATTGATATATATGTCCTATCAAAGCTCATAAGGGTCCTATTTATAGCTAAAGGACCACTAAAAGATGTGTCTAATGGTTATAAAAACGGTCATAAACGACTAGTCTATCGGTATGCCGTTTTGACCTTCAGAATACCATTTGTATCTTTAATTTGTAACTCACGAGCATTTCGGTATACTAAAATCATTTCGGTATGCCGAATCCTCCTGATTCGGTATACCGTTTTAATCCAGTGTGTCGTTTTGTCTTCAGCATTATCTCCACATTTCTTTTTCAAAGTTCCGTTACTTATGTCGTTTCTTCCTGGTTCGGTATGCCGATTTTTCTCCATTATGATGTTTTTCGATCCTTTCATCTTTGGTTCGGAACGCCGATGCTTGTGCCGTTTTTTCCTGATTCAGTATACCGATTTGGTTCGTTATGCCGAAATTAGCTCTTCTTTAATTTTTCTAAGAATAACTTTACATGTTCATTTTACAACATATTACATGGAATTTACATAGTACGAGTAATTACAATTCTTCAATCTTTTTCTTTCAAGAAAATATACACAAAAATTCATTAGTCCAGGTGTTATCATCAAAACATAATATATTTCCAACAATCTCTCCTTTTTTGATGATGACAAAATCAAAATATCAAGTCATAAAAGATAAGAGTTTTCAATAAGCTCCCCTTGGCACCAATCCATGGATATAAAAAATGATTAACTCCCCCTTAAAATAAGCTCACCCTATGAATTTTTTGTATATATCATGAATTTCATATATGCTACGAATTTTTGATATTTTAATATATTATGCTATATCTCTCCCCCTTTTTGGCACAATCAAAATGTTACCTAAAAGTTTGAAGACAACTCTCCAATATATATCGGAAATAACTAAGACAATATATATAGGAAATAAACAAGGACACGTGATAAAATGTCAACCATTGATAAAGTCTTCGAAAGAGATTACACAAGATGTTCAACCATCACAAAAAAAATTAAAATTCCAAACAAGTGATGTTACAACAATCATTCTAAGGAGAAGGTAGATTAATTTGTTCAAGAAATCCTAGTGATAATCTTGAAGAATATCAACTTGATCACAGAGTTTTCTTATACTTTCCGTATATTCTTGATGCCGTTGTGTTTATTGAAGCATCAAGTCAGAAATCAGCCTTTGTTATTGTAGTTGAATGTCCATCATTTGCTTTTGATGGAGATACATCTCTGATATTTGTTTTTGAAGTAGATTCAATTTCTTGGACATACTTGACTCTTCTTCTGTTTCTTCTTCAGAGCTTGCATCTTCGTCTCTTGCTTGGGTACTTGGTGGTGCAGAAGAGGAACTCTCAAGAAGATTTTTAATTTTACTATGAAGCTCGATAGATTGTTCAATTTTTGCCACAACTTGGCTTTCTAGGGGCTTGGATCTAACAGATAGGCTTAGTTCATCATCTAGGGGAATATCATAATTTCCAAACAAGTAGGTTAAAGGAGGGTCAAAAAATAACTTGGTTTTTACATGGGTTATAAAATGGAAGATTACTTGACCCCAATTGATAAGAATTTGTTTGGTTGTTGCATATACCGCTTTGCAAGTGAGTTCGCTCAGCTCATCTTGGTGACCTTTCTTTTGGACTAGATTAGCGACCACAATATAAGCAATGAGACGTGATTGTTTGCTAAGTTGTTTAATCTTACTGGGCTTAAAAGTACTCCTAGGTTCAAGGATATGACTTTGTTGATTTCAGAGTAAAACCAATCTAATTCATAAATAGATAAAGTGATATTAGTCCTTGAAGATAGAATCTTAAACAACTGTCCTAGTAACACATCATCAAAATCTATGGTATTTCTACAAATGTAAGAATGAGCTAGAGAATGTGAATAGGTTATGTTAGCATAAAATTGAGACATGAGATTAAGGTAGTAGAGTCTATCATCGATGGAACTTAAAAAAGGTATCAAACCCTGGAACTCAAACAATGGCTTGATGAAATCAAGTTCATTAAAAATTATCTTTCTTCCAGTGAGTACCTCTCTGTTGGCAAATCGATCTCGGTGTGCTTGTTCAACCTCATTATTGATAAATCGATACTTTTAAGTAGTTGTCAGATGCTTCCGGCGTTTCCTCAGTTTGCTTCCTCTTTCTACGAGAAGTAAGCATTTTTTTAGGAGCCATCCTTAACGAAGAAGGTGAGAAACGGATAAGGAAGGAGAGAGGAAGGATCTGGGAGGATGTGGGAGGTCGGAGATGGAGAGTTTGATGGTTGGAGATGAGGATAAAGGGTTTCGATGAAGAGAATTGATTGGCCGTATCTTGTATGAAATGAAAAATAACCCTAGGTTTTAGGTTTAAAACGGGTGTCGCGACTAATTCGGTATACCGAAAAATAATTTGGTATGCCGAAATCTGTTACAGTAATTTTCAGAACAACCTTCGGTACATGAATCGGTATGTCAAAAATTGTGACTCAGGGGATTCGGTATATCGGATCTTTTCGGTATTTCGTAGAGCTCAGTTCAGAGAAAACTGTCATAAAATCGGTATACCTTTATTTTTGGTATACCGATTCAGTAATTTTCAGTAGATACCATCGATATTCCAAAAAGCCACAGAGTGTAAAATTTTTATATTATATCTGAAATTTTGCATATTCCTAATTCCCTTCTAATGTTAATGAATTACAATTCATCCAGGGGTTTTGTAAAAATATTTGCTAATTGTTTAGATGTAAAAATTAATTCTAATTTTATGTTATTTTTAAGTACATTATCTCTTAAGAAATGATGTCTTATTTCAATTAATGTGCATAGTTCTTGAGTGATGAACTATATTTTTAAATAAGTTAATAGCACTTGTATTATCAAAAAATATTGAGGTAATTGATAAGTTTAGATCAAAATCTTTTAATGTTTATTTCATTCAAAGAATTTAAGTACAACAACATCCAATTGCAATGTACTCAGCCTCGGTTGTTGAAAGTGCCATGCTATTTTGTTTCTTACTAAACCAAGAGACCAAGGAATGTCCCAAAAATTGACATGTTCCACTGATGCTCTTCCTATCAGTCCTACACCCAGCATAATTTGCATCGCTATATCCTACTAGGTCTAAGCTAGTCTTGCTAGGGTAGAATAACTCATATCCTATAGATCCTCGTAGATATCTTAGTAATCTCTTGACCGCGGTTAGGTGTGATTCCATTGGTGAGGCTTGGAATCTGACACATAGACATACATTAAACATTATGTCTGGCTTACTAGCAGTTAAGTATAAACATGATTTATAAAGTGCCTTATTCAACCTATAAACATGATCTGGATAGGTCTCATTTTCAAATCCCAGAGGTTGCTTCACATAGACCTCTTCTACGAATCCATTTAAGAATGCACTCTTGACATCCATTTGGAACAACTTAAAACCTACATGGCTAGCATACGCTAAAAGCATCCTAATTGATTCTAATCTAGCTACAGGTGCACATATTTCATTGAAATCTATTCCCTTCTTCTGATTGTATCCTTGTGCCACTAATCTTCCCTTATTTCTAACTACGTTTCCTAATTCATCTAGTTTATTTTTAAATACCTATTTAGTTCCAATTATTTGGTGATTTTCGGGTATTGGAACTAATTCCCATACATTGTTTCTTTAGAATTGATTTAATTCCTCATGCATGACATTAATCCAAAATTCATTGCTACAGGCATCATTTACATTTTTTTGGTTCAATGGATGATACAAAGGCATATGTTGCACAACCATAATCAAGATTAGATCGTATTTGGATTCCTTTGGATACTTCACTGATGATGAGTTCCTTGGAATGTCCACACACGAATTGCTAATCCTTATGACTAGGTTGTTCATCCTTAAGTTCTACTTCCTTATTTAGATTTTCCAATGTGTTTTCATTTATTTCTTGATCATCATCATTATCTATATTTATTATTTTAGTTTCATTATTTTCTTCAAAATTTACATGCATTGATTCTTCCATTATTAATGTTCTTTTATTATATACTCTATAAGCCTTGCTCCTAGAGGAATATCTAAGGAATATTTACTCATCAGTTTTGGGATCAAACTTATCTAGAATGTTGTTAGTGTTTAAAATAAAGCTTTTGCACCTAAAAACTTTAAAGTAGGAAACACTAGGGGTCTTGTAAAACCAAAGCTCGAATGGAGTTTTATTTAAAATTGGTCGAATCAAAACTTGATTCAAGATATAACAAGAAGTATTTACAACTTCGGCTCAAAGATGCTTTAGCAAAATTTTTTCACAAAGCATGATCCTAGCTATTTCTTGGAGGGTTCTATTTTTTCTTTCAACAACTCTATTTTGTTGAGGGGGTTCTTGGAGAGGAAAAACTATGTTCAAAACCATTTGTTTTACAAAAACATTCAAATTTGTCATTTTCAAATTCCCTTCCATGATCACTTCTTATTTTAATGATTTTTAAATCTTTTTCATTTTGAATCCTTTTGCAAAACTTTTGAAATTTAATGAAAACGTCATTTTTATTTGCTAAGAAAATAACCCAAGTAAACCGCAAAAAATCATCAATAATGACAAAAATATATCTTTTACCACCTAAACTTATTGTTCTACTAGGCCCAAATAAATCTATACGAATTAGTTCCAATTGTTTGATAATAGAAACCATGTTTTTTATTTTGAAAGAAGATTTGGTTTGTTTTCCAAATTTACATGCATCGCATAATTTGTGTTTTTTAAAATCAATTTTTGGCAGTCCTATCATAAGATCACTTTTGGACAATTTTGATAGTTGACCCATATTGGCATGGCTAAGTCTTTTATGTCATAATCAATGTTCGTCATTTGAAGAAGCAAAGCAAGATAGAGTCATATTAGGTTTATATGAAATTTTTATTTCATACACATTATTTTCCTTTTTTCCCAATAAATATGATTTCATTGGTTTTAGAATTTATTATTGTACATTTATGTTTATCAAACATTACTTTATAACCTGTATCACACAATTGACTTATATTAATCAGGTTATGCTTAAGAACATCTACAAGCAAAATATTTCCAATAGAAGGATTTTGAGAGTGACTTACATTTTCTATTCCCACTATCCTTTCTTTTGCATTATCACCAAATGTGACGACTCTGTCTTCTTTGGTGCTCAATGTACAAAGGAGTCTATGATCTCCTATCATATAGCAGGAGCATCTACTGTCTAGAATCCACTTGGAGTTCATTATTTTCCTGCATCAGACGATGCAAGCAAGGTCTTAGGTACCCACAGCATTTTTAGTTTCTTTTTTATTTCATTTATTTTAGTTTGATTTTTATCAACCCACTTTGAGTGTCTTTTTACAACAAATATGTACTTTTCATTTGTAGTTGCCTTTATAAATCCATTTTCATAGGGGGTGTCATTAAATTTAGAATATCCAATTCCATGTTTGTTAAGTGAATGTCTTTGACTTGAGAGGATTTTATCTAGGTTTTCCTTTCCTTTTGTAAATTTTGTTATAGTATTAAGTAAGTCATTGCTATTGATATTCAATGTAGTAATATCTTTTTCTAAAACTTTTATGTTATATTTCATATGGTTAATTTCTTGCTTTAGTTGAATGTTTTTCTGATTTAGTTCATCATTTTCATCAAGCAAGATTTTTCCTTCAATAATGAGTTTCTCATTTTCTCATTGATAAGCTTTTCAATGTTTTAATTTTGGCCTTTGTTTTTAGCTTTTAAAGTTTTGTATTTTTCATATAGTTCATTAAAAGTCTCCAGGAATTCTTTCATGTTGATGTCTTCCATGTTAAAGGAAGAGCCAATTTCACTAGCTTGTGCCATCTGGTTCGAAACGCCAATGCTTGTGCCATTTCTCCCTAATTCGATATACCGATTTGGTTCGGTATGTCGGAATTAGCTTTTCTTTAATTTTTCTAAGAATAACTTTACATATTCATTTTACAACATATTACATGGAATTTACATAACTCGAGTAATTACAATTCTTTAATTTTTTTTTCCTTTCAAGAAAATATACACAGAAATTCATTAGTCCAGGTGTTATCATCAAAACATAATATATTTCCAACAATAGCCTCGAAGACCACGCGCACCAGAAGCAGCTTTGCCAGCAATAAAGTAGTCGCCGACCAACGGAAGGGAAGCTGGGGCCAAAGAAGAAGGAATCTAAATAGAATCAAAAGAAGAGGGGAAAATGCCAGTAAGACTGGGATCCAAAGAGTTCGATTCCAGAACCCTCGATGAAACACAGGCATTAAAAACATAATCTGATTTCTCCAGACAATCATCACAAGAAGAACAATCACAAATCATGCATTGACTAAATAACATATTTCCCAGGCAGCTAATCTTGCAATAACAGAAACCAGATAACATATTTATCCATTGAAAAAAGATAGGAACAAAACTTGTAGGTCGACCAAATAGATCCACAATCAAATTGATTGTTGCTCTGGATTAAGAACCTAGAACAAACTCAAAGGAGAAGCACTGGTTCCTCACAGAAGCCTCCAACTGGGATCTACTATGAGATCTCTCAGGATCGGTCCAGAGAAGTCCCACTAAAAGGGGACAGGAGGGAGTAGCGTATGATGAGGATACCTCACTAGGGTCACGTACTTGCAGGCCCTCTGTCAAGGAGGAGCAAAGATCGGAGCTCTTCAGACAGGGGCACGCCTAGAGGAGGGCAAGACGGGTAAGGGAGAGAGTTCCTCATCCTCCAGAAGCCTAACCTTGAAGGAACACCAGTCAAACTAAGTAGCCCGATGAAGGAGAAATCGAGAGTCGACACGAGATCGACCGTAGGACAAATCGCACAAGAGACGACGGCGACGTCGAGTCATTAGGGTTTTTTTTACGAGAGTGTTTTCTAATTGTAGCCAGTGTCACAAGTGATTTTGCAATATCTCCTCACTTACTTAATTGTTGCTGAAATCTTCCTCCGATGGAGGTTTGATTCGATGTGCGACGAGCACACGAAATTATAACTCATGGTAACCTCAAGTATCAGCCTAACCACCACTAAATTAAAAGGTTAAGTTTAGAAGTTAGTAAACTAATGGGTCACATTCTATATAATCATCTTGGTTTTCTGATTATCATGTATTGTAACACCTGTAAAATTCACTTTGTAATTATTTACATTTTATGAATTTTATTTCCTGGACAGGTGTTACTGTTCCGAGGCCCACTGTGTGGTTTTGTGCTTTTGGGCTTGGGCCTCGTGGGCTGGCTTCTTTTTACGTGTTCCT
>JAMKQA010043508.1:0-12340 GCA_024699735.1 Posidonia australis | reverse complement strand
CTGGCCTAAAAATCAACTTCCATAAGTCTTCCCTAACTGGGATAGGGGTAGCCTAGGACTCCATTGACAGTGCATGTAAAATCTTAGGCTGTAAGACTTGCTGAATTATCTATACTGTATCTGGGTGTGCCTCTACATTATAGGAAAGCTACCCACAAAGATTGAACCCCAGTTCTTGAGAAAATAGCTCTTAAATTGTCTCAATGGAAAGCAAATTACCTTTCCCTTGGAGGAAGGTTGACGTTGATTAACTCAGTCTTATCAGTCATTCCCACTTACTACTTGTCAGTGCTGCATATGCCTAGACAAGTGGAGAAAGATATAGATAGGATTAGAAGCAACTTTTTGTGGAACTCAGACCCTGCAAACCATAAAGGATTGCATCTAGTCAAGTGGACAACTCTTTGCAGACCTAAACAACACAAAGGATGGGGGATTATTAACCTTAGAAATTTTAACTTAGCACTCAAAACTAAGTTGCTTTGGCAATTACTCTCAGCAAATTGTCAAATGAAGTGGAAAGAATTAGTAAAGGCCATGTACCTTAATAAGGTATGGCGTGGTGCTTTGTTAAACACCTCTGCAAACAACTGCTCTCCTCTTTGGCATAGTCTGAAAAGTTGTTGCAGTTGTTTTGATATTCTTAATTGTTTTTCTACCTTTTATTTACGGAATGAGAATGATACGTTATTTTGAGAAAATAAGTGGTAGAATGAGACTAAACTCAAATACCTTTTTCCCGAGCTCTTATCTGTAAGTAAGGGTAAAAAAGCTTCTATCAAAACAATTTTGGAATTATTCAGGGTGGATTTCAATAAGTTGATTGACCACTCCAAAATTCAGTTAGAAGATTGCAATACTCTCTAACTCCAGCTTGATTCTCTGGCATCTCTTATTCACTCCATCTCTTTGAGGGGAGAGGGGGACTCCCTTTCCTGGATGTCACTTGCTAATTCAAGTTTCTCTGTTAAGTCATGCTACAATATCTTAAATGATGGTGGACTTAGATTCCCCTTCTTCGAGCACATCTGGCACAGCTGGGCTCCGTTAAAAGTCAAATTGTTCTCTTGACTGGTACTGCATAATAAGAATTTGACTAAAGAAAATTTAGCCAGAAGAGGGTGGGTTGGATCTCAAAACTGTATATTCTGTGACTCCCACATTAAATCTAATATTCACTTATTTCTTAACTGTACCTATATACGACAGATCTGGCGTTTTTTCTTAACTTCGAATTTATATCCTGGTTATTACTGTATTGCAGATTTACTCTCATATAAACCTGCTCTTAGATTTCTCTTAAATAATCGTGGTTGGACTGTATTGCTTCAAATCATCATCTGGTTGACTTAGAAAGAGAGAAATTGTAGAATTTTCAGGGGCTCTTGTAAATCTTACTTTTTTACTATATTGGATATCATTAGCCTAATGAATCTATGGATAGAATCTCTCGTTTCAGGGTTTGAAAAGGATGCATTGTCAAGCTCATTATCTTCTATGTCTATTACATGGACTGCGAACCAAGCCTCCAATCCTACTATTCCTAGGAGATCTTTGGAGGCCTCTCACCCTCAACCCTCGGTCGCAGACATGCATGACCCTTCCTCTGGCAATGATATGGGATAGTGAACATCCTGCTATACCTTGAAGTATTGGAATATCTGATTTTTGGCATGTACTTATTAAGGCATAAACATTGCCATGCTTACATTACCATTCTGTTTATAGTTCTGTACCATTTTGGACATACGATTCTCTTGATTGAATTTTATCACCAATGGGATTAAATTAATATAACTTACCAATATCAAAAAAAAAATAAAAATTAATCATTGTAGAATATCATCCTCAGTGGAAAGCAGGAGTAGACAGTGATTGTCCATATCAGGTCTGGTATTATTTGGAGCTGATGGCACTTACTCCAGTTCTCTATTCTATTGAAATGTTGATACAGAATGGAGGAATTCATCTTTTTCAAAACCTATACCCAAACAATCTATCCAACATTGAATCAAAGAGATAATATCATTTATAAGTATATTGGGATTTTTTCATATTCTCTTGAATATTCTGTTATTGCGTTCCCTCCAAATGATCCACAATAAAACTTCAATGAAGGAGAAAGAGCTTTTCAGAGAAATTTCAAATTTCAAAGTAGATGATAGAGTAAATAAATTTGCAATTGATAATATTGTAGGATACATTGATCCAAGAATAAAAGCCTTCCATACTGAACTTACAAATGAACAATGAATGAAAAGATGATTAATGGTTTCCTTATGTCTCTTACAAAATATGCATAATTCGGATTCAAACCATCATCTTTTGCAAAGATTGTCATTAATCAATATTTTATTGTAGAGGACCAACCAAGAAAAAAAAACTTGACTTCAATAGGAACCCAACTATTCCAAATGGCATCAAAGAATTGAAATCTGAGCCCTCCGTCATTTAATATTTTATAACAAGACTTCACTGAGAAATTTTATTTTGTTGGGTTCCAACTCATTGTGTCATCTTCAGGAATTAATTGAATGCTGTTTAATATTTCCAGTAAGCATTTAATCTGATTTTGAATAGTACTAGAGTTGGAGAATGTCATGGCTCTACTGAATAGTTTATCAAAGTCTGTTTTATAAACCTCTAATATTTTTTTAATTGAGGCTTTCTTAAATTTTGCTAGCTTATATAAATCAGGTAAGGTATCTCTCAGTTTTTCCTCATTCCACCACTTATTTTCCCAGAAAATTGTGTTGATGCCATTTTTCACTTGATATGAGGAGAAACAATTGACAATGTCAAAACAACCTTTGATTTCTTGCCACAAAGGGGAGGATCTACCAGCTGAAATATTTAAGAGAGCATCAGACCTAACTCTTGACAAATATTTAGCTTTTATTACGTCTATCCATTTCAAGGAGTAGGATCCGGATAATAGTTGTCATAGTAATTTAGATTTTAATACAATGTTGAAGTGTTTGATATTTATAATACCCAGCCTTTTTGGATTTTTGGTCTACAGATGAAAGTCCATTTAACCAAATGGCTGGCTGGAAGATGAGTGAGAATTCCAAAGGAATCTGCATCTTAATTTATTAATGACATTTTCTACCTTAGTAGGGAGGTGTAGGATTGAAAGGTAGTATGTAGGAATGGTAGTTAGAGCTGCATTCACAAGAGTTAGTCTTCCCCCTAAGGACAAGTATTTTGTTTTCCAAAGAGATAGTTTTTTTTGTGATTTTTTCTATCACTAGGATCTAATCTTTGTAAGTAGCTTTTTTGAAATGTAAGATATTTGATAGATAAGACCTCAGTATTACACCTAAGTATGTGTGAGGACCTAATTATTACACTATCTAACACTCCAATACCTGATAGAGATGACCTATGAAAGTTAATTTTTAATCTCGAACAGGTCTGAAAGTAACATAATATTTTTTTAATATTTATTATATTTTTCTCTCTTAATGGTAAAAATAGAACGGTGTAATCCGAAATTGTTCTACAAGTTCAGGCATACTGGTGGTTAAATGGCACATCAACCGATAAGACTCGAGTGCAATTTGGCTTAAGATTTGTGTGTAATTTAGCTCAAAAATTCTTTCTGACACTCCAAGGAGGATCTATTGTAGAATACTAATTCTCACAACTCGAGATCAAAACCCCCAGTGGCATCCTCGTAGGTACTAAAAAAATCACAACATGGCACAAACAACAACATTCACAAAAAACAATGGACAAAAGAAACAATGGACAAAAGCGTTTGCCAAACAAAAAAAAAACAAAACAAACAAAAGAAAAATTGCATGAGCAACCCTCCATATTTGAAACGTTCGAATACGTAGCTGGTGGTGCAAGAAAGAACCAGAAGAAGAACAAGCCTTCGAAACCAGACACCCTTCCTCGATTTCTGTGTTCAATTCGGAAGGAAAAAAAAATCCCACTCTCCAAGCCTCGTTTCCGCTGCACCACTCGCATAAAGAGAAAAAGCACCATGCTTCCTGCTTGAAGAAGAAGGAGAAGACCCAACTCAAGTGGTTGTGGTAGTCTTGGTAGAAGAAGAGGAAGAAGACGACGACTCAACTCAGGTTGTGGTGGAGGTGGCGGAGGAGGAGGAGGAGGAGGAAGAGGAAGAAGAAGAACAAGACTAGAATAGAGTAGAGAATAAATGGTGGCAGGCAAAGTGAAGGCAGCAATGAGATTCCAACGTTGCCCATCCACCCCAAAAGCCCCGGCCGACACCACCACCACCACCACCACACCACGTCTCCACCACAAGCCCCCGACCACGACCGACCTCCTCCGCCTGGTGGAGGAGCTCCAGGAGAGGGAGTCCCGGCTCCGCGCCGAGCTCCTCGAGCACAAGATCCTCAAGGAGACTGTCGCCCTCGTCCCAGTCCTTGAGCACGAGGTATCCGTCAAGAGCGCCGAGCTGGACCGGTCGAGGCAGCGGGTGCTGGAGCTGGAGGCGGAGAACCGGGTGCTGCAGTCGAGGGTGCGGACGGAGGAGGAGGTGAGGGACGTGGAAAGGAAGATCAAGGGCATGGAGAGCGAGATCGAGTGCCTGAAGCGAGCCGTCGCCTTGGAGCAGCGAAGGCCCAAAGTGCCGTCGAACGTCCTGAGCTTGAGCTCGAAGAGGGGAGTGAGGTTGGCAGTGCAAGACCACGGCGATCATTTGGAGAATATTGCTGTTAAACCAAAGTGTTTGGAGAAGGAATCCTCCGAGACCAGAGCAAGGACTCCGAGAGTCCCCAGGCCACCTCCTCTGCCAACATGCAGTAGTTCTACTACTTCTTCACCATCACCACAGCCAGCACCACCACCGGTTGTGGTTGTAGGAAGGTTAACAGCACCAATGCCACCACCGCCGCCGCCGCCGCCGCCGCCGCCGCCACCACCAATGGGGTTGAAGACTGCAGTGGCAAAGGTGAGGAGAGTTCCAGAGGTGGTGGAGTTCTACCACTCGTTGATGAGGAGGGACTCGAGGAGGGATTCGACAAGCGGGGTGCCGGAGACACCATCAGCTGCCAATGCCAAGAGCATGATCGGAGAGATAGAGAACCGGTCTGCTCACCTCCTTGCTGTGAGTGTTCTTGATCAATTCCTTATCTTTGGAATACCCAATTGATTCACTAAATATGGTAGGATGCAGTGATTTGAATTCTTGATACTCTGCTCTGCTGCAGATAAAGACAGATGTGGAGACTCAGGGGGATTTCATTAGATTCCTCATAAAGGAGGTGGAGAATGCTGCTTTCAACAATATAGAGGATGTCGTCGCCTTCGTCAAGTGGCTCGACGATGAACTTTCCTTCCTGGTATGTTGGTTCATCTTCAAACTGGAGGATTTCAATAGATGAACAAGTGGCGATAAATTTGGTCTTTTCCTAAGGGCAGGTGGACGAGAGGGCGGTGTTGAAGCACTTCGAATGGCCGGAGCACAAGGCTGATGCTATGAGGGAAGCGGCTTTTGGGTACAGTGATTTGAAGAAGCTAGAGTTGGAAGCTTCCACCTTCCGAGACGATGCCCGGCAACATTGTACCCCAGCACTCAAGAAGATGCAAGCTTTGCTGGAGAAGTATTAATCACTGATTACTCTGTTGTAGTTTCTTGTGCAAGGAATATTTTCATAGGTGATCAAATCTGTTTGTAGATTGGAGCATGGAGTGTACAACTTAACGCGTGTAAGAGAAGCGGCAACGAAGAAATACAAAGGTTTCAGGATTCCTTGGGAGTGGATGCAGGACTCCGGATTTTTGAGCCAGGTACATCAACGAACGTGTTTATTCTTCAAGTATGATCATTTGAATGAAATCGCTTTTTTATTTTAGTTCATGTTTCTCATGAAAATTCTAGTAAGTAGCTGAGAAATAGGTGTAAGCAGTGATCACTATTACAATGTTTGTGGATATTTTGGAACAATTTGTGATTCTGGAAGTACATATTTCTTGGCATGATCCGAGTGACAGATATAAACATTAAGCTTATGGTGTAGGATTATGGTGATAATTGTTAGTATCTCATAATTTGACTAATAAGCCAAGCTACAGACTTATATATGGTATAAAAAAAGAAGTGAGCATGTGCATTTGTACTTCTTTTTGTTTGATGAAAATTCACACCACCTTGTAGATTTAAAAGATAATGGAAATGTCCGTAATGGCGCAACCACTTCTCTAAGACCTTATTTGGAACTTCTTATTTGTGGAAGTCAGATTATGAGGTTTTAATAGAAGCTGGTTTTTGAGAGTATTTGTAGAAGTTAGATTTTAACTTAGTTATGAAAATTTTGTTTGACAAATAAAGATTCCACAGCAATAGTTAGATTCTAGTTATATTGATTTTACATATTTACCTCTCATTTAATGATAAATCTGTAAATAATAAGGGTATTTTTATGTAATTAATTTAAAAAATCAAAGCTACAAACGTAAATGTATACCTTATTTGTTCAGTTTCTGTCAGAAGCTCTCTTTGATCACTTTCTAGAAAATCATATTTTTACACATGATTTCGGGATCTAGAAGCTATAGCTTCTATGAAAAGTGAGCTCTCAATATCTTATTTGGAATTGTTTTTGTGATATTTGATGGTTTGACAGAAGTTAACCACTCAGAAGTTATCTATAAGCAGTTCTAAACGAGGTCTATGTGGTAAAGCCTCCTTTTAGTTGTACATCAAAAAAAATAATTATGCTATAGACTTATATATGGTATATAAAAAAATAAGTGACCATGTGCATTTGTACTTCTTTTTGTTTGATGAAAATTCACACCACCTTGTAGATTTAACAGATAATGAAAATGTCTACAATGGCGCAACCACTTGTCTAAGTGGTAAAGCTTCCTTGTAGTTGTACATCAAAAAACATATTTTTATGTTTTTTGAATGATTGGTTGAATGATTGGTGGTGGAAGGTTTCTGCCACCAATCATCAAAAAGTAGAGTATGAAAATTGAGATTGTTACTATGAGGTTATGTTGTAGTGATTACAAATTTCTTTTCATGGAGTTATGTTGTAGAGACTATAAATTTTTTTTTTTTGGTAAATTATTTGATTAACGAATCTTTCTAGTAATTCTTCCAAGCTGATTTTTGATATGTTTTACTATGGAGAAGTACTACAAAATTATGTAATTCCGTCAGTCATATTTTTCTAAGTTTTAGAGCCATTATTTTCTCAGTTGATTTAGTTCTTACTTGATTTTTGATACTGTAGCATGGTTATCTCGAGATCCACACTGCTATATAAATCTGTGAAATAATGTGCAGGTTAGAGTGCATAAAATTGCAATAATTTTCATATGGATTTGTTATTTTCCTCACTCTGTGAACTTTCGGATGTTACTTGCATCCTTGAGTGTTATACGACTATAACGTGAAAATTAGTTGGTCTAGGAAAAAAATTATCAGAAGAAGGTAATCTAATACTTTTTAATTTTATTTCAAAACTATTAACAAAGCTTTTTATTTCTCTCACTTGATAAACCTCCAGCAGTATCCCTTTACTTCAGAGTGTCTTGTTCCATGTGCCATGTGAGGACTTCCCTAAAACACCCCAAGGATGTGTTCTACACCAGTTGTTATGGGTTTTGGTTGGTGGTTGGAATTCAAGTTGCCGTTCATCTGGTCAGGCACCTAACGTTGCAGGCTTTTTATTTCATACAGATAAAACTCGCATCCGTAAAATTAGCAATGAAGTACATGAAACGAGTCTCAGCCGAGCTTGAAGCTATGGCTGGTGGTCCCGATGAACAGGAGCTTGTGCTCCAAGGTGTTCGGTTTGCCTTCAGAGTTCACCAGGTAATTCACAAACCTTCTTGCCATGAATTCTTCAACCGGTGCAAGCACCAGCAAAGTGAAGTTTCTGAAAAGCACTACTTCAATTCAGTTTGCAGGTGGCTTTGATGTAGAAACCATGCGTGCATTTCAGGAGCTTCGAGACAAAGCTCGGTCCTGCCAGAGGCAGAACCAGAAGCAAAACTACAATCATCAGAGGCTCATTTGCAGGTCCACGTCTTGCTAGCCATGATATTCTGTGCAAGCTACCCTCTTCTTCTTCTTTCTGTAAACAAGTCCTATTTTTTTGATAAATCAGAAGTTATCTTAATGAAATTGTTACAAAAGCTTCTTTTGATTTCTTGTGTTGTTTTTTGAATTGAGTAGGAGCTGAAGAGTTGAGGGCATTGAGGAGTTGAGACGGCAGGAGTTGGATTATCTTTTGGGTTTCTTGGTTAATAGAGGTGAATAGGGTAGTGACGGATGGAATTTTGCCGAGGGCTTTATATAAAGGTTTGACCTTTACGTTGGATTGCACAAATCGATAGAGAAGAGTAGCTGGATCGAGAGAAACAGTTAAGGAGGGGAGAACTTGCCAGAGATCGGAGGTACAACCAAGGTAGTGGCAACGTGAGAGTAGTGAGAGTCCGTCGATGAAAGGTATGTGGAATTTTTAGCTTGGGTTGGTGTATATTGAGGTTTTGTCAATAAGAAAATAATAATATACTGAAGTTTTGTTAATGAGGAAACAATACAAAGAATGATTGTATATATATGGCTTTTTGTCGTTATTGGAGTAGTTGTGTTTATATGGATTCATTGTTTGTGTTGTGTCCAACGATTGAAAGACTAATGGTTGATTGAATGAACGACAATTGTTGCTTGTTTGAATGAACGAAAGATTGATGATTGGTTGATGATCAGAAGATTGTTGCTCGGTTAACGATCAAAAGACTTGTCACTTGGTCGGATGTTCAAAAGACTCTTGCTTGGTCGAACAAACGATGACTGTTATTCGGGATGAACAATTGGGTAGACTGATTGTTTAAGTTTTGGTCACAACAAGAATTCTATTTGTGTTTTGAATCTATATGCGATACTCTTGAGTTCCTAGAAATGAAATCTTACTGTTGAGATTTTGATTTTGTAGAAGCCTTACTGTTCAGTCCATAAAGTGTGTACTATAGAGATTGATTTGCAACTAAATCCATATAGATTATTTTATTTATTGTGTTATGTAGGTTACTATTAAGTTAAATATTTTAGTATTGAACATTACATAGTGAATAGTATGGATTGAAGATTTTGAGAATATTGGAATTTATGTGAAATTACACAAAGAACCTTGTAAATATGTAATCATTAGTGATGTAGATGAAATTTTGCCATTAGGTCCCTAAAGTTTGGAAAGAAATAAGAATTTAATCGATACATGGTAAAATGAATATTGTAAACATTTTCAAGATGAAATAAGAGTGAAAATATAAAGTGAATGAATGAACAAGATAAGGTCTTGGCGTTCTAACTCTTTGGAGTATTGTCCTCATAAAGGGTACATTAACTTGACGAGATTTAATATTGTATCATTAGGATCTAGTGACATCGATAAGTCCACAAGGTTTAGATCTAATATCTATTATTATAGACGTAGGTTAGTATATAAGGTTTTCATTAATGAAAGTAAATGTGAAATTGAATATGAAACAATAGAAGTAAGGATAGATTATATACCAAACATAAGACTGTGTATGTTAGTAGTAGATGATCTAAGGGATTCATTAAAACTAGAAAAGAATAAAAATGAAAATGAAAAATATTTCCATCACTTTTGCTAGATTTTGTTGTAAATGTTGATGAGATTTAGTATTGAATCATTACGAGGATCTAGTAGTAATAATAAATTTATAAGGTTTAGATATGATGCCTACTGTTACAGATATTGGTTGGTATATAAGGTCTTTTCTAATGAAAGTAAATGTGAAATTGAATACGAAACAATGGGAGTGAGGATCGGTCATGTACTAACCAAAAGACTGTGTGTTGTTGGTGGGTGGTCTAAGGAATTCATTAAAACTTGAAAGGGATAGAAATGGAAACAAAGAAACTTTTCATTACTCTTGCTAGATTTTGTTGTAAGTTAGCATCTTTTTTGCACATTAATTTTTTGAAAACTCAACTGGAGTGTTGTCAACTATAGGTACTCATGAGTTAGAAGATTGTCTTGCTTGGACTTTCATGATGATTGATAGTTATGACTTATCAATAGACATGGGATCTAGAAGAATTGAATTCTAGTTTTTTCTTTAAACATTAAGATTTGTAATAAATCTATGTAGGATAGATTTAAGTAATGTAATAAATGAGTTTTAGTTGCTTTCTTTTATTTGTTTTTTAATGTTTTAACTAACACAGATTATTACTTTCGTTAGTCTGTGTGTGTCTGGATGTTATAACTAATGTTCATTACCACCCTTCATATAATTCAGTTTTTCTTTAGAAAAACAAGAAATTATGGGCCTACATCAAATGTTGGAATATCCTTCACCTTGGATAGAGTTTATTCATGTTAATCCAATCAAATGTCACTAATTGCAGCGAACAAATAATCTTAAAACCATTTAGCTTACTAAGGATCTCGCGCAAATCTTGAAGCTTCACTTTAATTTTCCTTTAAAGAGAAGCATATAAAATCTGGTTCCATGTGTCTGGAAGCCCTGCGATGCACCAGTGACTGCAGTCCATGCCGGAGTAATTGCCATGGTAAGCTGAGGGGTGAGCATCTTTCCTTAATTGAGAAAGCAGGGTGATATCCAGCAACTCAAGTGGCTTGGACATGCTTCCTAACACCTCCTTCACAATTGCATCCTGAGGAAGAGAGCACCCTTTATATGTTGATCCAATGACTGGTTTCTTCTGTCCGTAGCAGTTCTTTGCCCCTGGCTCTCCCCAGTCCTTCCCTCTGCTTGCCCAAACATGTGTAAAACATAGAGATGATAAGTTAACTTGATTGTTTGGATGAGATTTGACGTGAAGTATACGACTTTTAGATTACAACATGAATTCGGCATATTTAGTTCTTGAATTCAGGTTGTTGTCTTTTTCTGCAAAATCCAACTAGAGAATCTTGAGTTTGGATTTGCAGGAAAAGTCAACCATCTGGATTCTACTCCCAAACACATCCACACTTTTCTCAGCTACTTGAAATTGTCCTTGCTCATCCAAACGCTACCTTAGTAACTTACATGTAGTGGGTTGGGGAGATGCCCTGGAAGAAGAGTCTAGTTTGGGTCCGATCGATGTTAGCTTCCACCCATCTGGCCCATGTTGATAGACCCTTGGAGAAGGCCACGAGACGATCCATGTCCTTCAACATTACTCCTTCATCTTGCACATAGTCCCATCTGCATTTCAGACATGTTCGAGTGTCAGCTTTGCTGATAAACCATGTTGAATGTAAAGAAGATGGAGCTCTCACGGTTGGCTGCTTCCTTTATGAACCCACCAATGCCATGTGTTAAATATCAACATGTCGAACCCGAGCCACTCATTCCCACTCTTTATCGAATCGAGCTTCAGGACCCGACCGATTGGGTCGTTCACTATGTCGACGAGGTAAGTAGAGTAGTAGTATGTAATCGAGACATCATAATCCTGTCAAATTCCGTCTTTGTTCCTTAGAGATGTGAAGATTGTGGTTGCCAAATCATGCAGATTTTAACTACAGTATACTCAAAAAATTGTGTATAGTTTTTTTTTTGTTAACGGTAAACTTTATATTAATGAAAAGTTCAGACACAGTAAATTCAGGATCATATTACAATCCTAAAAAAATTCCCACCACAAAACAAAAATGACCAACAATAAGCGATAACACACCAGGCTCACACGAGGTATTCAAACTGTATCAAAAATTAAAAGGTTCGATTAATAAAACATTAATCTAGAGAAAGGACTTTATCCTCATTGATCTGATGAGGCAGTCGCGGGACATGAGGAGTATGTTCCATTACACGATAACTTTCCAAAGAAGTTATTGCACGCATATTGTTATCTTTTTCAAAGTCAAGAGGTGATCGACGAAGGGAAAACCCTAGGGTGCGTTTGGTACGCTGAAATGAAGGCTGGAATCGAAGGGAATGGAATGAAAAAACAGATTGGAATGAAATTTCAATGTTTGGTACAAAAAAAAGGATTGGAATAGCATTCCCTTGGGAATCAAATTCCTATTGAAGATGGGAATTTCATTCCATCTCAAAACCTAAAGAATCCCATTCCATTCCAGAGTCATTCCTTCTCGCGAAAAAACACGCGAGCCTCCTCCCGCAACCTGCCACTGCGAGCCTCCTCCCGCAGACTTCCCCCCTCCCGTCGCGTCCCTCCTCTCGCAGACTCCCCCTCCTCTCGTCGCTGCAGCGAGCGTCCTTTGCATACTCCCCTCCCCCCCCCTCCGCAGACGGCCTCCCTCCTCTGCATACTTTCCCCTCCACCGCAGACTCCCCCCTCCTCCCCAGACTCCCCCTACCAACGGACTCCCTCCGTAGATTTCCCCCCGCCCTTTGT
>JAMKQA010043507.1:0-13603 GCA_024699735.1 Posidonia australis | reverse complement strand
CCCCCCCCCCCCCCCCCCCCCCCCCCCCCCCCCCCCCCCCCCCCCCCCCCCCCCCCCCCCCCCCCCCCCCCCCCCCCCCCCCCGCAGAGAAGATCAAGGAGGTCGTGGAGGAGTTCTTCGGGTGCGAGTACGAGCTCGTCGTTGAGTTCACCGGCCTCGTAAGGTACATATGCTACTACTTCCAAGAAGAATATCTTTGAAATCTGACTAACGAATTGAATGCTTTTTCCCCACCTCATTTGTTGTTCCAGGTAATCGACGCGGAGTATTTTATTGCCTTGTTTTTAAATATTAAGTACATGTTCGGGGTTTCTTTTTTGTTGCCTTAGGGTGTTTTTATGACTAGAAGACACAAATGCAAACTGAAATAAGCCCCCATTTTGATCAAGTGTAAAAGTTTTTCACTTCTTATTGCAATTACATACTGAGTTGAATGTCCCTCCTTTTCATCACTGCAATTACTTGCCGAGCGAATATGGTTCTTTCAAGATGACATGATGATTGTAAAAGTTTCAAACTAACAAATTGTGTGATGACTAAATTCTTCTTATTACACAGTTGGTGTAAAGGGGCAAGTATTGGATGGCACAGTGACAACAACAGGCCTTATCTCAAACAACGAGACTTCACGGTATGCAGCATCTTCTGCGTCATACACAGTGCTGGACTTACATTTTTGGAATAACACATTTCTGCATTTAATTGTCACATATTTTTAGTATAAACTGCAGTTGAATCTCTTAATACGTGGAAACACGTTTGAAGTTTGTGAGGTTTAATAACAGCTAAAGATCTAATCTTCACTAATATCTTGTTAATTTGAATAATATTATTGGCGATATTGTGTCAACACCATTATCTGAAAAAGGTGTCTCAGAATCACATTCTTCCTGATGGTCCCTTCTTTTTCCCAAATTCATGGGTTCAAAGGCAGTCTGTTATTTGAACAATTTTGGAACCGATTTTGAAGGTGGAGTTTTGTACTTCAAGGATGGTGAACCTGGATCTGTTGTTCCAACAGCTGGGGTGAGTACATACCAGACTCCTTTTACCACTTTCTTCATTATTCATTACTTTTATCTACAATATACTAATACTTGGCAGTGTTTGCTGTCTGTTTTTTATGGTTACATTGACTTTCTCTAGAAATAGTGATTACATCCTTGATTGTTTATAATTTTATAACAATTTAGGACACTATGGGCCTTTGGGGTTTGCTATAACTGAAATTGATAGTTGATTATTGACTTACAGTATTCATTGTTATATGTATATATATTTAGATGAATCCTTTTTATGTATATACAGGATGTTGTGATATATACAGCTGACAGTCGTAATATTCACTCTGTTGACGAGGTATGCTTCTTCTACAAAATTTACACATTTCTTTGTGGAATTGGCATAGGCTATTGAAAACATGTCTTTTGGTAATCTCATATTCCATGTAGTCTTGTTTCTGTTCACAATATTGTTATTCTCATGTCACTAGTGCCAACCTAGAGCTAATTTAGCTGGTTCACAAATCAACTATTTCTTGTAGTCATGTAATTTTTTCTAGAAAAGGATACCACCTTATGTTGGGCAACCTTTGTTTTTGACTGTGTATCATCTTACTCTATCAGGTTACAGGCGGTGAAAGAATTACTTTAACCTTATGGTTCTCCCGTGACAGTTCTCATGATGAGGATTCCAAGCTAATTGCACGTCTTATTGAAAGATTGCCAGAAAATCAAGATGGCTGCCACAATAACTACTTGCCTTCACCAGCATCCAGTAACATGTATTGGTATTCTCAACAGCAATCAGGTTTTGATATACGCTGGGCAAGGATGCATGCACTTGGATTTAGTTTCTGTTCTTTTGGTCATGAAGACTATCATTCATCTTCAGATTCTTCATATGACCCTATGGAGCGACCAGTTGAAATTTGTAGAGAGGATAATGTGTACGACAAAGAATTTGTGAACGGCATGCATGCCTTACAGGTATATCCCTTCTTTCATGAATTGGTAGGAAATCTGATTCTCCATGAAGCTTGCTATTGTCTTTGAAGATTTCTAATGCAATTGCTGCAGTTCCATTCATGTGTAATGCTGGTTTAGGCAGTTGTTTCCTTGAATAATTCTTATTTAAGGGCACTATAATTCTATGTTGTATAATATGCAGGCTAACTATCCTAGTCATTCTGGACTGCCACTATAATTCTAATCCCTACTACACGGAGACATTCTCTAAATATTTGAAGAATGTCCTAACTCTTGGTTAATTAAATCTGCATTTGTTAGTGGTAGCTTATTCTTCTTCTGAGGTCCTTGGGTGATTTCAGTCTAAATAATACCTCTTGAATTTCCAGTGTGTAGCTTGGGGAATATTGCCCCTTTAATTTTCAAAATTCTGCATCCAAACTGCGTAAGTTAATGTGGGTACGAAATGTAATATTTTGGATTATGACAGCCGGAATAGATGATTTGATCGGTGTAAAAGTTGCAAAAATGTTTTAAGCATGGCCATAACCTGCTTGTGGTGAAATTATCTCAACTGATGCAAGTCAGTGTAAAGAGCTGTTTTTTTGGAATGGTGGTTTCAAGAGTTGTTAGCAGTCTAAGGGAATCTACTCTAATATCATTTGTCGATCTTCAATCTAGAAGATCTAAACATCAAGATAACGGTGAGGTACATATAAAATATTTTATAATTACTAAATTGTTGTTGTAAGACCACCATCAGCTGCTGTATGAAACATTTTTTTCTTGGGCTTCAGAACTATCGTACTAGAATTGGATCTCTCAAAACATTTTCCTCTGTGAAAGCACAGTATCTATGTTGTCTCATTCCTGCAATCTGTCAAAAAGCTCACTGTGCCTTAACTGCATGTAATCTGGTGAGGAATGAGAACATAGAAGTAATCGTCTTATGTGAAGAATAACAGTGGCAAGAGTCAGGACCTGATGATTCCTCTGGTTTGATTATCCATTTGCGATTGCTGCTGATACATCAACTCTGTTTTGGTGTTTATTCTCTTTATCCCTGTTTGTCTTAGTTGTGAACGCTGAGGTGGTTTGGTAGGCACCGTTGCCCATTGAACCTCCTTGCCTTGTTCGTATACATGGATGTTTCTGCTAATTATGTATTTATATTTGGTGGATGATCCTCCCTGTACCTTGACATTTCTCTCTGTGAACTTCTGAATATTCACTCAATCACCTGAACAGGTCGTGCAGTTTTATTATTGGAAAGCTTCTGAACTTAAAGCAGCAGGAAGGGAAGTTGCAGATGGATCCAGCAAGCCACTCTTGCTGGAAAGGACAAGTGACATCCAATTGTTGATGCCATGCGATATTCAGCTGGCGGAGGCAATATTTGAGCCTGAATGTCTGGATGATGTGCTAGCCTCGTTTGACTGGGTTGAGTTTTCCCTTGCAACCGCAGCATGGCAGAGTCATGTTCAGAAAATGCATGAAACACTATTGACTAGCATTTCATGTTGGAAGGCTCATCAAACTCTATTCTCTTGCCACGGGAAAAATTAGTTAAATAATTAGTCCAGATGCTTTTAAACATTTTTATATCGGAGACCATCTTTTATCATTGGGTCCAAAATTTGATTGTTTTTCAAGACGCAACTGCTCCTGGCGAACACACAATTAACAGGAGGTGGTGGTTTGTAGCTGTAAGCTGCTAGGTGTTGTCTCTGTTATTAGGACCTTGTGTAATTTTATGTTAGACTATGATGCCTTTTGAAGCAGTTCTTTCTAGCCCTTGTGGCTTTGCATATTAATGCAATGAGGTACCAATGAAGAAACTAATTAATACCTTTCTTGTAAGGATTTATTCTTAAAGCCGAGACTCGTTTCAGTATTATTATTATTATTATTTTAATGCAGTCTCCCTGAAATCAAACGGTTCGTACAGTATTCAACTTTGCCATTGTTCCTAACTTTCTGACTGTCGACATGCAGAAGCAGTCTGCAACCACATGTTCTGGAAAAATCAGGTTCTGTGGTAGCAGGATTATCAATGAGAAAGGCTGAAGATACCAGCTTTGACCTTGATTATGAAATGGTGCATTAAACATTGCACACAGATCTTCATTGGGCTTGTGAAAAGGGCAACATGAATTTGTAAACAACCTTGCGTGGAGTTGCTGTGCTCAACCGGCATTTGCTACAGGAGAATTTTAGCTCTATCGACGCTCCACCCCTAGTCGACCAACATATACGTGCTCTCGGTTCTCTGGCCGGTGTTGGTGGCGGAAATCACAATCACATTTGTAATTTTTGTCACATTTTCATCGGCAAATATTTGGACGATACTGTCGTAGAATATAGTTTCGTTTGTTTGGAATTGTAGTTTTTGTTAAATAGCATTTTTTCAAAAAAAAGTAGTTCTAAATGGATCTTTTATTCAGAAATTTTTTTGAAGTTTTATCTTCAATTTTTTTTTTGTATTTTAGACTAAAATTATCAACAGAAAAGTTATAATATATAGGTTTTGACAAAAAAAATTAATTTTTAATTCAAAATTATAATTCCAAAAGCATTTTCAAATGAAACCTAAGGTAAAATCTTTCGCAGCGTAACATCATGTTAAGTGGTAAAGAAATCCACGCATGTTTTTAATTTCTACGTTGCACGGATAGGTAATCCTTTCTGCATAAACTGATTATCGTATGATGTGTGACAACAACTTTGCCTACTTCATACACCAACATCCAAAGTAAACATATTGTTACTTCTCTAACCATGAAAGATCTAATCTACTCGGGTACCAAAAAACTCCAAGTACCAAACGAGGTATGAAATATTTTCCCTTCTTATTGTTAGCCATCATCGTGCCATTGAGATGGTTAAAATTTTCTCATTGAAAATTAAGTCCCTTTTTAGATATAGAATAAGAAAAGTAGAAATAAGTAGAGAATAGCATTGATATTCTAATAGTATTGCTATTCAGTTTAGAAGTGAAATTCTTTAAAAGGTGAATGAGTGTGTATAAGAAAATATTCTGATTTAGATGAAAAATAGAATAATTATCAGAATAAGTGTTGGAATAAGTAGAAAATATGTACATTAATAATAATAAATTTGATTATTAAGATATATATTTAGTTTAAAATATGTATACATCATATTATATATGTATTAATTTTTTAATAAAAAATAAGCACACTGTATACATATATGTATCAGAATAACTTAGCGGAATAATTTAATTCTATCTTTTTAGTGGAATAGTTGTTCTGGAATAAGTATTTCAGAATAAGAATTACTATTCCGCTTTTATTCTGCTTTTTGACTTGCTAAATGGAATTATAATTCCAATTCTGCCTTTTTTTTGACTTTATTTAGGTTTCACATAAGGGCTAAGTGCCTAGTTTCATGCAACCGACAAAAATGAGATCGCCATAGCCACAACCAGCACTTGTTCTAGTTCCTCTAGTAGGATGTATTTGCCATCACTTTTAGGTAGCTTTCTTGTTCCTTTCAAGTTCAGTACTACTCTCATAAGCAATACTATTGTTAAAACTATTCCAAAGGTTTTAGATTCCTAGAACTTTATGGAGAAGTTGTAAGCACTAACAATGCATTTCTTGTAGTTTTGAGCTTCTGATGAAAGTTGACTTCTAGACATACAACTTCTCCTACTAGTGGTGTCCAATATACTATTGTAGCTGTAGACACTCCATTTTGGCAGTCATTCGCAACGGATTTCTCCAGAAGAGCGCATTCCAGCGGCAACGAAGCACTCCACCCCTATTATACCCTAAAACCAACCTTAACACCTTAAATCAGTCCAAAACATTTAAACCAACCCAAACAAATCCTAAACACCAAGCCCAACTTAAGAATCCAACATATGTGCCCTATGCCAGTGGGATGCGCGGCTCGTTGCGTGGCCTGATCGCGCGTTGTGGATGCGCGTAAGGACTAGACCTGTCCCGTGAGAGCCGCTTGACTCGTCCCTGTCATTGTATCTCGTACGAACCACGGCTCCGCATCGCTCAGCCTGTTGCCTCGCGTGCCTGCCCCGCCCTGCCATCACCACGCCCTACTGCAGCTCTGCCCAGCCACCCACGAGCTCGAGCCTTGCCACGCCACCTCGCCTACAACCCTCTCCTCCAAATGACCTCGTCAGTAGAACGAGCTCCCTCTCTGACCTCTCTTGGATTGCTGGCCCCTCTGGACTCCCAACTCTGAGCTCCAGCTATCCCTGGGCAACCACCATCGCCAGCCACCCATTTCCAGCCATCCTTCCGTTTTATGGCCATCCAGAACAAGCGTGACATCCAACCTCCAGTAGAGCCTCCCCTCTCGCTGAGGCATACCCGTCCTTCTTCCAATAGAGCCTCCCCTCTCGTCGAGGCACTCCCCAAGCCAACCACCTCCATCGTCGACTGGAATTGCCACCACCCTTCCACTACACCCAAGCCACCCATACACAATACCAGCCCCTGCATTCCAACACCAAATCATCCACCGACTCGACCACAGCCCTTCGGACCTGCCTCCGTGACCGTCGAGTGCCGACAGCCTAGAGAACGTCGCCGCAAGCTGCTATCGGAGAGGAAAACCCACTACTCGCAGGTAATCTTCACCCGTGCTATGCAAGCCTATTTTCCTCCTTGTTTTTCATCCAACATCTCTGTCATGTCATCCCTTGCATGATTGCATATCATTTCACCATGCATTCCGGCCATTTCCGTCATCTCCTCCACCTCCGGCGACGTCGGAATCCATCTCCGACGACGTAGGGTGGAGGCATCCACTAGACCATTCTTGCATCCAGGCATGTAGGAACGTTCCCTAGCACCCCCTCAAGCTCATGCATGCATAGCATTCATTTTAGAGCCACGGCATTAGGGTCGGCAAGTTGGCAAAGCTCGTAGCTCTGTTCTGTCTTTGGCATGCGCGTCATGGTTGCGCGTGTGACATGCCTGGGTCAGCCAGGAATAGAACATGTAGTTGGCCTGAGTCCTTACCCTCTTGCTCCACCCATTTTTACACCTCACGCCCATGCATCCAGGCATAAACCCTAGCATGCCTACCTACATCTCATGCATTTCAAATCTAGATTAATCATGCTTATGACTTACACCATCATGCATGATACACTACATTGCTCACTCTTAGCACTTCATATTTAATCACATACATTCATATCATTATACAACCTTGCCCCAAATCTTCCTCATGTACCATGAAACTCATATCATGCGTCATGACACACTTGCATTTAGGGGCGATGACGATTACTATGTCGAATCCTTTTGACCGATGGTTCAGGATTCACATAGCGTTTTCGAGCACACTTAGGTCATATCATTCCCGTCCCTTGCACTTTATTCACATGAGCATAGCATATGACATACATCCATCTTAGACCTAGCAAGTATACATGATCATTTGCATTCGACGACACACGAGCGAGCGAAAGCCTAGAAAGACCGATTTCTCCAGTGCATGAGGGTGTTTAACACCTTCCCCATGCATAACATGAGTCCTTAACCTTTCTTTGGTCCACAATGACCAATGTGTTGCATCCATTAGGCATGGAGCATGCACACACATTCATGCATACATTTACATTCATTTCGCATTGTTTTTCTCGTGTGTTTTATCACAACTGGTTTTCCTCATCTTTCCGGCTTTTAAAAGATTAGGTGGCGACTTCGTTTTGTCTTTATCATTTTCTTCTTCTTGTTTTGTTTGGTGTTTTTGAGTCGAGTATCCATCCTCGGATTCACCATCTTCGCCGTGACCTTTTCGATTTTTCGCGCGTTCCTTCGTCACGAAAAGGTCGGTTCCGGTATGGTCGTAGGAACTAGCGACTCCACTGGGAATACAAGACTCCAACTTTCATTTTTTTCCGATTTTTGCTTGTTTGTCGTCTTGTCACCATATTTGTTGCATTTATCATTACATGCTTGCTATTACATGCCTTTTGCTTACTGAGTGTTTTTCCTTTACACACTTGCTACGCCACAACACACGCACATGCCATGTTACCTGTCTTTTGATGTGATAGATGTTTTCTCCTTTTACCATCATGTTTACACGACACGAGCACATGCCATGATCATGCCTTTTGCCTGATGTATGCTTGTTTGCTGGCTATGCTTCAGTGTTTTTTTTCCCTTTACACACTTGCCATCTTAGGGAAAGTAGAGACATGTTTGCTTCTCCCTAACTGGTTTAACATAAAATCTACAACAATAAAAACAGAATTTAGGTAGAACTAGAGACTTTTATGCACTCTCTCCCCTATCCGGCTTAATAAAACTCATAAGTAAAAGACAATAAAGCATATCGCATGTATGATCATTTTAGAAAGCATGCATCTTCTTCTCCTCTGAGTCCACCTACAGTTTACGAAGGCCAGTTCCGATTTTCTTGTCCTATTGTTTTGGCGTAGGATTTGATGTTGGGCTGTCCCTTTGTCCGGGGTTGTGTCGGTGTTAGTAGAGGGTATAACCCATGCTTTAGCAAGGTCGAGGCTCCCAACGCACCACCGTTCCACAGCTCTGGCATGGGATGAGGCCTTACTTACTAGCCTGTGTCTAAGCCCAAACCCATGAGTGAGTCCCATTTGGTCGGCCTCACTCGAGACATGCATTGTGAGAGAGCACATTCTAGGACATTCATCTACATTGTGTGTCATTGCATGCCATCCTAATAACTTACATTCTGTCATTATCCAGGTTCTGATACCAATTGTTCTGCCTGACTTGTAGGTAGCTTGTGCGAGGTCCTTGGTCAAGAGTTCGAGCGTCTTTTTGTGGGTTGCCTCTCGTGGTCTTCCATCTTTCCTCGAGCTAGTGTTGCCTCCGACCATAGCTCGTCTTCAAGTTCGTGCCTCTTCTTGTCGTCGAGGCCCTCTCCGTGCCCGCTCGGCATGGTAGGAGCACAACATTTCTCGAGCCCGTTGCCTAGTGTCGTGCCGATGCAACAACTGTTGCTCCCACACTCTCCATCACACACAGCATAGCATGCTTCCCATCCATCTTTGCATCAGACTCAGGCCACTGCATGCATCACAACACCACCACACATTGCATCCTTGCACGGGTATGCTGGCCCCCATGTCTTGACACCAGGAAGCATGTGGGTGGATCCGAAGGAGCGCACATGCGTGACCCATACAGCATACGTGGAACCTGCCTCAGCTGCACCTGTCTTGTTAACAGCAACTTCAGACGCCTTCCTTACCAGAATGGGCGATCTTGAAAGAGCACTTTGTTAAATACAAGGCAATGACCACCAGTCCTACCAGTTTCGGGACCTCTGCCACTTTTTAGAGGTAACACTTCCTTCGAATTTCTACATCTCGGAATTCGAGAAGTTTAATGGTAGAGGCTGCCCTATATCGCATTTGAAGGCATTTTGCGGAGACCTTGTGCAGCTTCACAGTGACAAAAGACTCTTGATCTACCTGTTCCAAAAGAGTCTGATCGGGCTTGCCCTCAAGTGATTCACTTCGTTGGACACGATCGCTTTTCAGACTTGGGACGACCTTAGCTGAACGTTCCCGGAACAGTATTTCTTCAACCTCGACTTGATCCCAAGACGCGAGGATCTAATCGCAATGAAGCAAAGACCTCACGAACCGTTTAGGGAGTACATCAGTCACTGGCAAACAGTAGCCTCCTAGATCAAAGATAGATCCTCTGATGAGGAGTCCATTGAGATCATCATCAAAGGAGTGCAACCAGCGATAGGGGCATTGCTCAACATTTAGCATATTGCATTCTTTGCATCCCCGATTCGAAACAGCGCTCGTGTGGAAAGCTCGCTGCAAAGTGGGAAGCTACCTGCACTCTCAGCATTGGTCAGATAGATTACCGCCTTCGGCAACAACACCAACAACATCACCGACACCGTCTACACCATGAGGGTCGTTGTCGCGTACGAATCGTCTACAGAGCTTGCTGATGTAGAGAGTCAGCTTGACCCGAATCAGTTAGAACTTGAATCTAATTCTTCATGTATTGCATACACACACTCCACCGTCAAGCCAGTGCATCACGTTGCACCAGCTCGGCAAGGACAACGACCTAGGCATAAGCAGCCTTGCCGCGCCGAAGGGGGTTACACTCCTCTCGCGGAGCTGCTAAATACCCTTTTTCCTAAGGTCGAGTCGTTTCTGAGGCTCCAGAACCCTTGTCTGCTACCGAATCCAATCCCTTGGTGGTATGATACGAGTGTGTATTGCAGCTTCTACCGTCATGTCGGGCATTCGACGGATAGTTGCGTCACTTTACGGGATGCTGTTCAAAACCTGATTGACCGAAAGGTCATCAATGTTGCCTCGTAGGAGGCAGTCCACACACTAACACCTGCACACATTCACACACTTGCACCGACACACCCCGACCAGCCTGACGCATCCCCGGCTGAATCCTCAGACTCTAAGGATGTCGTGGGCTTGGGGGTCTTCTTCCTCTCTCTCTCCTATCCCTCCTATTTCTACCGTTTCCCCTATGAATCCTGCTGATCTCATCGGTATGTCTTCTCCTTCTATTCTCGACCTTTCCACATGGGCCCAAAGCAATGGTGAGACTTCCAGTACTCTGGACCTAATAGAAAATCTTAGCCTTAGTAGCCAACAACAGTTCCAATGGTACTGCCAGATTAGCCAGTGACCCCAATAGCATGAATAAAGCGACATCAATAAAGCAATTAGCAGTTGGGACCAGAGCTTTATCCTTTCCCTCTATTTTCTATGTTGTTTTCTTTTCTACATCATCATCATCATGAATCAAAAATACAAAAAAAAAAAATTATAAAAGCCAAAATACAAATATCAAAGAAAGTAAAAAAAAAAAAAAAAATCAATCCTTAAAAAAAACGAAAATGAAAAAAATCAAAACCCAAAAAATTTTAAAAACAGAAAACACCAAAAACACTTTCTATCATAATCATCCGCCCGATGACGAAAATTGGAAAGCTTGTCTGCGTGGATTGGACTACCCTTCTTCAGTTGGCCCTACCCAGATGACCAAGTAAGTGAGGGAGCCACCACCCATTAGAGTCGGACGAAATGTCCAAACTCCTCAAGGTTCCTGCACTTCTAAGAGGGTGATAAAATGCTAGGGTGATTGAGCGAGTGAGCCAGAAAAAGACAAACACATCTGCATAGGCATAAAAGAAATAGAAGACAGAAGGCGAAGACAGAAGTCAGTCCAAGAGTAAGTGACGTGCAACGTAACTCTACCCTTACCATACCTTGGAGAGGAGTCGCAGTATGCGCCTGGACAGTCGCATCATCGAGGGTTTCGCCCCCTATTGTAGCAAAAGCCTCCAGCCCAGATCAGGTGTCTATTACCTCCAAGTTAGGGATAGAGCAAAGGCGTAAGTCTATGAGGGAGAAAAAGAAATATCAGTGAACTCAAAAAAGCAGGTGCAGTATCCTAGAGAGTTTGACATGGAGCTTGGTTCACCATTACACCGCCCAACATAGCTAACACAGAGTGTCACTACTCATCCCACGAGCCACCAATAACTTGTGAATCTCCGTAGGACAATTGTGCTGAAGGCGTCCTCCTCCTTTAGCAGGCATACAGCTTTCCTACCTAACTAAGGGCAAACAAAACAAAAAGTACAAAATAACAAAAATAGTCAAAAATCAAATCAATAAAGCATACTTTTCCTGCTTAGCAATAAAGTCACTCTTCATCAATAACTTGCTTGCTTGCAACAATAAAATCCACCCTAGTGATCTTAATAATCAGTCATCTTGCTTGCTTGAGCCCTTTTGCTCGCATATTGCATCGCCTCACAGGTCTTCATTGAGCGTCTGCGACTAGGGGCATTTCAGCTGCCTTCATGTTAGAGCATACCAACAACAAGGGCGCTTGCCGACGTACACACTGTTTAGAGCAGCAGAATAAGCAACACAACAGCAATCACACCCTCCAGCAAGCTAGCATCGGCCTTTTGCCTTAATTGACATCGGTCTCACCCGTCCTGTGGTCCAGAGTGCCTTCCAGTCGCAGCCTGACCCCCTACTTTCTCTTCTTTCCTATTTGTCTCTTTTTGCTTTTGTCCTGTCCCGTCCACCTACCGCGTGGGTGGTCTATAAGGATCTACATGTCTGCACCTTGCCTCTCCTCGACAAACGTCACATGTCTGCTCTGAGACCATTGCATACCCTCAAGTGGTGCTCGTCATCTCTTGTGGCTGCTCAACTCAGTACCAGGGGCATCTGAGTTCACCCTAGTACCTCCCGAGTTCCCCTGGCTTCCTTCTTGCATTATCCTTCCCTTTCGATACCAGGGGTATCTGGATTGTTCTTTTGGTATTGATTCGCTTTTCTTGGGCTGGCAACCTTAACTGCCATGGGAATCGTCTCTAGTTGCCGTCATGCCTTCGAATATAGTATTCCCGTTTCCCTTTCTCCATCCCCGGTGCCAAGTCCACCAACTTGTCACCACTTCCTCGTGATCGGTAGGCTCGTTGGCCTACTATCTTTCCTTCGATACCAAGGATATGTTAGCTACTTTTTGGTACCGTTTTGCCCTTCCTTGGGCTGGTAACCCTAACTGCGACGGGGATCATCTTCAGACCTTTGTCACACTCTTAGGTGTGACGTTTTTGTTACTTACCGCCGTCTCTCCCTCGATACCAGGGGCATCTTAGCTCCCCTTTGGTATCATCTCACTCCCTATCGTTGGACTGATAACCCCAACTATTCGGTGATAAGTCCGTCAACTTATCGTCGGGCTGATAACCCCAACTATTCGGTGATGAGTCTTTCAACTTATCGTCGGGCTGATAACCCTAACTATCCGATGATGAGTCTGTCAACTTATTGTCAAGTTGATAACCCTAACTATCTGGTAATGAGTCCGTCAACTTACCATATTCTTAGCGTAGGTCCAGCATTCCATTGAATCTCATGTCATTGCATAACATGTCATCGCATTGCATAAGCATCGCATTAACACTGCTGGAACATCTCCATTTAGCATCATAACATCACGTCCCTTTTCGCATTCAACACCACCCCGCATAAGGTGCTTGGTGTGTCCTCCAAGCATTGCACGCCAGTGACTTGTCCTCGGCTTTGCCTGCTCGATGCGGCATGCTTCATACCATGTGTGTGACCTCTTATTAGCCGTATAACACCTTGCACGCATCTTCATCTCAGTTAGCATCGCATCCTGCACAATATGTCTAGCATGCCTCGCGCAACATTGCATGGTAGTGATTCATCTTCGACACTGCGTGCTCGATCTGGTATGCATCACATTGCATGCCTAATCTCGCATGCATCTCCATGTGTAGACACTCCGATTTTGAAGTCACTTGGCAGCAGGCTCCTCCGGTTGATGCACTGCTCGCAATCACCAAAATCCTAGCTCACACAAGCCCAATTAGGCCCACACTAGCCCACCTGACCCAATTAAACCCAAAATCCAACAAATCAACCTAAGCCCACTTAATCCAGTCAAAATCCCCTTAAAAATCCAATAAAACCCTAATTTAACAAATAAAATCTATAAACCACAAAATCCAATTAAAATCCACCCAAAATCCCATAAAACCCTAATAAAAACCCTAATTAAATAAAATTTGATCAAATCCATTTAAAAATCCAACAAAAA
>JAMKQA010043506.1:0-22118 GCA_024699735.1 Posidonia australis | reverse complement strand
TATATATACATATACATACATACATACATACATACATACATAAATAAATAAATAAATAAATATATATATATATATATATATATATATATATATATCTATATTAATGAAAGAAAGATGGAGGGGGAGACAGAGTGAGAGGGAGGCAAAGAACAGGGGAGGAGATCGTTGCGCCATCGAGCCGCAACTGTGAGGAGTGGAAGAGGAAGAGAACTGGAGTCGTCAATGGTGGTGGAGGAGGAAGAGAAGAATGTTGGTTGTTTGTTTCAAGGTACACACCCTGTAGATACTTCCTTTTATGCCTTGGTCATGGATAGGAGCATGATAGTTTGAAATGTGGTGTGTGATGCTTGGAATGATTTCTGGGAGTTTTATCAGGTTTTTACAAGGAAATTTTGGTGCAGTTATTACGCCTGGGTGAATACATGCTTTGAATTAGGATTTCTTCGTCCATATGCAATGGAATCTTGTGATTCTTGTCTCAAAACGTAGATCGTCTTGAGATCTTTGTTTTGGTATATTATTTGTGTTGTTTGGTTTACTGTGCAGGGACCGTCGACCTTTCCTAGTTCTAGTGATCAAAAATAGGTTCTACAACGTTGAGAACTCTGGTTTTTAAATAGAGGCGCGACTAGTGAGTGTGATCGGCATGTGCGAGCACTAGGTGTGAGGGTCTAGCATGACCTACTTGTGAGAATCACCAACGCAAGTTGGGCTATGCAGACCTTTGTAGTAAATGTTGGATGTGCTTTTAGGGGCTTTAATGTGATTTAATAATGCATTAATGTGGTAAATGAATATATGATGATAATAAAGATTAGGATAATCATCAGAATGATCCTAGCGATTGTCTAGAACAAATTAGCAAGATCCAACATGGATTATAGATAGAATAAAAGATTATATGACCTAGAAATACTAGGTCTTTTCTTGTAATGATTTAAATGGACTCTAGGGTTGATAATTGGCTCTAGGTTTAGATGTTGGTTAAGTTTTTGGTGTTCTCCACTGGATTGGGCATTTAGTGGTACTATTTAGGTGTAGGTTGTATTGATAGTTGGTTTTGTAAATCAAAAGGGACTTTGAGACTAATGTTGGAGTTCTATGTGGTTCTTCTGGGTAGGTTTTATTCTAAAAAGGTATTGTTGTTGTTTTGAGGATTTTTGTGAGTTTCAAATAATTTTCAAATGATTTTTTAAAGAAAATACCGAATCATTAGAAAGATGTTTTTTTAAGGATTTGTAAAAGAGGTTTTCAAATGGATGTTGAGGAAAATGTGGAGCGTTTTTGGGAAATGGTTTCCAAAGGATTTGGAACTATGGATTTAAGCTGGTGGTTTTCAACTATGGCTTTCCGAGCAATACATGAGACGACGTTTTGTCGTGGTTTTTCCTATGCTGTTTTGTGGTACTTTTGAGATGATTTTCGAAATAGTTTTCGAATATGATTTCAAAAACGATTTGGAAAAGAAATGCATCGGGTTTCAAAGGTTTTGGAAAGGGTTTTCTACACTACAACAAATACATGATTTTGTGAGAACATATGTCCTCACAAAGTCATCGCTAAGTCCTCATTATAGGGTTTACTGAGGACTGAGCGAGGATTATTTATCCTCGGAAAAAAATAATTCATTAAATCAATATTGCAAGAACATATCCTCGCAATGTGCTTGTGATATAATAACGAGGAAATTATTCCTCACAATGTCCTTGTTATATCCTCGGTATCCCCTCGTAATATGCTTGCTAAGTGCTCGCTACGTATGTGAGATTGTATTGTTGTTCGAGATTTAACGAGGACATTACAAGCACATGTCCTCGTTATTCCTGATAAGAAACTATTTTAGCAAAAACTTAGCGAGGATTTGTCCTCGCAATGTCCTCGCTAATTCTGGGTAGTAAAAGAAAAATCAATACATTGCAAAATTTGAACTTACTAAAATATAGATTAATATGCCTGCTAAAATGACATTTAAATACATTCATAAGTATATTAAATTACACATATATTACACATAGAAATTTTTTATAAAAAAAGTTTCAATTGATCATACAACATAAGGTTTTACATATCCATTTATTTACAAAATAGTAGCTAATATAACACTGAAATGTCTTAATACAAGTCACTTGATATAATACAAGTTAAAATGATATATTACAAATCACTTTCTTCAGGAATCAACTTACTTTCCTTTACCTTTTGAGGATGATACATGGGTGAAGTGACGACGACGTGTATACTCCTTGTAATCCTCCTCGTTGTCACTTGAGCAATCAACTTTCTGCTCGTCCTCATATCTTCTGATTATAAAAAATAAACTTAAAATATGTTATGATGGATAATAATTATATTATAATGTTGAATTCAACATGAAAATTTATGCATATCAAAAATTTTAAAACTAAATAAAACTTTACCTTACAAGTCGATCCTCCAAAGCATGTATTTCATCTCTTATTTCATTCCTTATTTCAGTCCTTATTTTTGAGCGTATTTCAGCTCTGAAATCCTCCTTTAATGTAGTCACCATCTGTGACAACTGAGAACTGAAGAACTTGGAATCAAATGAGGCACAAGGCTGAGTTGTAGAACCATACTGTCTAGTAGAAGCCGCATAAGAACCAATAGTAGACTCTTCTGAGTAGTATGGATCTAAACCATTTAGGCCTTGCTTTCTTGATGAACTACCCACGTTTCTTTTTATCGAGACTTGTTTCCAAAGTTTCTTGTCAATGGCTGGATATTCATCAGCATTATTGTCTCCATGTTTTTGTTTGTACAACAATGTGTACCTATCCTATATAAATAAACACAAGAAGTTAGTTAAAGATAATATAAGATATAAGTGCATATAATTAAAGTAACTTTAATTATAACCATGATTACTTACAAATTATACAAGAAGTAACTTTAATTTAGAAGACATCCAAGATAAATTATACATTTTTTAAAAATCTCTCAAAAAGATTAGCATTTTAACAAGATTAGCATTTTTTTACTAAAACATCTTGTGATACTAGTTGCTAATATTTACAATATATTCACGAGAAATAGAAAGACGTAATTGATAAGGAAAAGGGAAACACAATAGCTAATCCTGAATCTAGACTTTGCACATGAATACATTGTGCCATATGTTATGTCGCTATTAAAGGAAGAAAAAACGATGATACCATGAGATGATATGAAATTCTATTTTGATGTGGGACTTTATTTTGGATTTTGAAGGGATTTTTCTCAAATAATTTAAGAGATCCAATGCCATAGGAAACTTAAACACTATCAGTGGAGTAGATTTTTTGTCAATGTGCATCTTATAAGCTTGAGCTATTTAATAGGACAAAAAAATAGTAGCCACTACGATACTATTTTTGCAATCCATGTGAATCTGTCAACTGTAGCAAAATGCTACACTATAGCAACCTTTTAAGATTCTATACAAACTTCAAATCAAAGCATGGGAATCAATAACGTTGCCTATGAAGAATTGCATATCATATGGAACTCATGGAGTCATGTTTCAAGCATCCATGTATATGTTTCAAGCATCCATGTAATTATTTCTATCATTATTAATTTAATATAGTAATTGTTTAAATTAAAGATAAAGATAAAAAAATATTTATTACCGATAGCACATCAAACATTCTTTCCTTCTCATCTGAATGCAAATGCGACCACTAGTACTCAATGGTCGAAACATAAGATTTAAAATTGTTTGTGATCTCTTATGAGATCCAATTACTCTTCTTGACATTACTGCAAATAAATCAAGTTAAGTACAGAAAAAAAGTATTTCATGTTCATTAACATCAAATTAAAAAAAAAGTTACCCATATGAGTCAAGCTCTAGAAGAGGCCATGGTCCATGAGAAACTTTAGCATAACCTCCTTATTGTTCTTGTTATTTATCAATAAAAATAAATATTTGTTAGTAATTATATTTAATATAAAGACTTAAAAACTATAATTTCATGATATTATTTGCCTATTATAGCTGGAGGGGGAGACTCAAGTTGGACATAGCATGTAACACTACTCTGTGGATTAGTACTATGTCTAATCAAAGGAGGAGAGGTGGGTGCCTCAATAGCATCGATCGGTGGTGGTGTCAGACCCTATAAATGAATGAACTCAAGCAACTGAGCACTTGTATAAGCACTAGGATCGATCCTTCGATCCTCCGATGAACACCTCGATCCACTAGAGCGTCGACTGCCTCAACCAAATCTGACCATCTAATATCGTAAACAACACATTAAAAATTTCATATAAGATTCATGTAATTTTATAATGCCCCAAATTCCCATAATAATTTAAAGGAAATTAAATTACAGGAAATTAAAAGCTAAACAGAAATATCATCAACCAGGAACCAATGTGTGTGGCTACAAGACTGCGAATTATGTGCACTATGCTAAAACCCATCTACATGTCTGCACCTGCAACCCGAAAATCACAAAGAATAACATGAGTGACAAAAGTCACCCAGCACGTGCCTCATGAAAATAGCGGAAAACAAAACTATATTAATTTTTTCCTTAAAAATCATTTCGCAAATCTTTTTCTCCAAAATCACCGAAACTGACCAACCAAGCCTAATAGGCTGAAAACAACAACAAACGTGGCCCACACCTGCCAAAACATTAAATAGGGCTCTACAACCCCAAACCACAAACAAGGCGCTTGTAGACAACTCGGTTTATGGCCAATATTGGTAGGTAGACCACGCAGACAGTGCAACTGGATGGCTAACCCAGACTTTCCCTAGTTCCCCAACCAAGCCTATCAACCTAAACCAACCCAAAAACCTCTAATTACCCTAAACGCCACTCATACAACTAAGCCTAGCACTTAAAACCCAACCCGTGTATTCTGGCTTGATGACATGCATGGTCTGATTGCACGGCCTAAGCACGCGTCAAGGCCAGGGTAGCATGACAGGCGTCGCTTGACCTGTCGCTTTCGTTGTACTACCTCGTACCTCGTACGAGCAATGTCGTGCATGGAACGCTGACTTGTCCCCCGATGTGCCTGACACCCCTTTAGCCTTCCACACCCTGCCACCAGCCGCCCATGCCCTGTGCTGTCTGCCTCTGCACGCCACCTCTGCAGCACGCTGGCAAGCCACACCCTGGCATGCCTGACAGCCAACTCCTCCATGCCATCAATCACCTACCACCCTAAACGGTGACCAAAAACCCCCTCGAGCCATTCAAACAAAGGACCACCAGGGATTCACGTGAGAGAAGAGTGGAGAGAATCCAGAGTGTGACCTCACCGGAGATTTTGAACACAACACCCCAACTCCGACCAACTGCCCTTTTGCCCCTATGGCGAACATCCCAAGCTCCCTAGCCAACCTCTACATACTCCCTAGCCATGCCTTGGCCATCACTAGTCCCACATTCGCCGTTCAACCACTCGCCGGAAATTCTTCGCTTGCCGACGCTGGTGACCCTTCTTAGCCACCCATAGGTACAACATTCTTCGCTGAACAACCATAGGAATAAGGAGCATCATTATCTCATCACTCTTGTATGGGTTTCTTTTGTTTTCATCACCATCTCATTGCATCCCGTCATTCTCCCCGTCGACGGATGGCGATCACCGGTGTGAGGCTGTCCCAACCCTTGAGCGCCTGGTTTGAATGTCCAACGGTACCCCTCTTCCTCCCATCACCCCTCGGAGTGGTCGAAGTAATTCCGCAGGCCAGAAACCTCCCGTGGAGGCTCGCCAGAGGTTGATTAGCATTGATGCCAACGACAGAGGAGGGGAGAAGAGACCACTGCATTTCATTGATTTCTCTGCATTTGCATCGTGCCATGGTAGTCCCCTAGAGCTCTTGGACGATCCCTTAGGTCCGGTGACGCATTGCTTTCCATGGAAGAGGCGATGAAGGAGGAAGGCCTGGCCCTGGTTCCTCCCTCGTGCCTTGATAGCGTGCCTCATATGCGTATATCGCTCAGGGCTTAGATGGGGTCAGACTCGACCAAGCCAAGGCCACACCTGCCTTATTCTAGGTTATTCATGCATGTTTTTTTTTTCTTTTAGCATGGTTTTACTCTTTGATTTACTCATATCCCATGTTTTTTGCTTTAATGATCCTTGATGAAGTGGCTTTTCTCGATTCTTAGCCAATGCATGAACCCTAGCCTGATATATCCCCTCTAGAACTTAGTAATCATTGCATTGTATTTCTTGTGTGCCTAGGATAAGGCCATGATGGCAAATAGCTATGACATCTTTGCGAGGCACGTTGTGGCTGTGCAAGTCGCTTGCGTGTCGCACATGCGCGTGTCATCCAGGGGTGAAATCTGGCTCAGCTTAGCGATTAGTCCCACCACACCTGCTTCCTATGTTCTTGATTTATGTTTCCTATTTTGATTGCACTTGTTTTCCCATGTGTTCTTGTTTCCTTAGCCTTATAATTTTTTTTTCTTGCATCATCCATATAACCCTATTAATTGGCATCGAAGTGCTCACATTTTCGTGCATGCGAGCGAGATTCTGAGAAAGACCGATTTGTGGGGCATGTGGGCGTGCCTAACACCTTCCCCATACGTAATAGAACTCCTTACCCTTTCTCCGGTTCGCAATGATCCGTGTGTCGAATCCAATTGGCATGAGTCATCTTATTTCGCATTCGATTTCGAGTTTTGGTTTTCCAATACAGTTTTCCTCGTCTTCCCATTTTTTGAATAGACTAGGTGGCGACTCTTTGTTTTATCTTCGTATCATTTTCTGGTCTTTTTGAGTCATTTTCCCGTCTTCGAAATCGTCGGATTCACCATGGCCCTACCGACTTCCATGCGGTTCCTATCACATGGGAGTGCGGTTCCCCCTCCGCTGACATGGTCACGGGAACTGGCGACTCCGTTGGGGACGGTAGAGTCCGACTTTCCTTTTTTGTTCTTTTTTGCCTGCATGGTTTTCCTTGTGTGAACTTGGTGTGATATGCCTTATGGATGATGTATGTTTTACTTTATAGCAAGATATCATGTCTGCATCACAATGCACATGCCATGATACATGCTTTATGATGTGTTGGATGCTTTTTTTTCGTTTCTCACTATCATGATGCCACGACACTGGCACATGCCATGATCATGCCTTTTGCTTGTTGTTTGCTTGCTTGTTTGCCTTACTTGTGTGTTTTCTTCCCTTTTCGTACTTGATGTTATTAGGAGTGTAGAGACACGTTTCCCTCCCTTCCTGGTTTAAAATAAAACACACAAACTCAAGGAAGCAATTAATAAGGAAAAACTAGAGACCAATTCAATTCATTTTTTCCCACTGGTTAATAAAATGCAAGTAAAAGACACAAAAAATACATGCATGATTGATCATATAAGGGCATGCATTTTCCCTCCTCTGAGTCCACCTACAGTTTGCGAAGGCTAGTTCCAGTTCACTTGTCCTATTGCATTGGTGTAGGATTTGATGCTGGGCAGTCCCCCCTTATTCAAGGTCATGTTGGTGTTAGTAGAGGGTACAACCCATGCTTTGGTAGGGTCAAGGCTCCCAACGCACCACCGTTCCACAACTTTGGCATGGCATGGAACTCTAACTTTTGCCTTGAGTCGGAGACCTGTTCACCTCGAGAGCATCTGGAGTAGATAGCCTCCTAGGAAACACTTAGATGGTGAGAGAGTGCATGATAGTTGCATCAATGTGCATGTGTGCCATTCATATCACTTAATAAACATTACATTGCTTATCCTTAGGTTTTGATACCTGCTCCTATCTCTTTTGCCAACAGGTTCGTCCATGAGTGTTTTGACCTGAGCTCGTGCGCCCCCTCTCAGTTTCCTTATTGTGTGACACCCATTCTCAGCCTCCCCTCGACCTTTTGTCACCTCCGACAATTGCTCGTCGTAGGATTTGCCCTTCCTTCAGCTATTGTAGCCCCATTTGTACTCGCTCACGTCTTGCCATGGCCTAGTTCCTCAACAAGGCTCTTTTTGCTGTCACCTCCGAGGGCATCTCCACTTTGGCCCCCTTATCCCTTTTCCTAACTTCCTCAGTTGCCTCTTCGCCCCAAGTCAGCCTCTTCTAGGCCCATGGGGGATCCTCCCCTTTTGTGTCAGGACACTGGCAGACCTTGTCTGGTCTGGAGCCTGTCACTGAGTCTGTTGCAGTGACTGCCACTCGAGCTCCAGAATTGCTAGTGTCTCTCCCTTTGCATGGTCCATCTGTCTTAACCACCAAGCTAACAATAGTAGCCTCCTTGGTAGGTACCGGCCTTTTTGGGCAGTCTGCTTTCCTTTTGCCTTCCACTGTGTCAGCTTCGCTGACAATCCCATCCCTCGATACTGTTATCGATGGGAGTCCAACCATGCAAGCCCAGTACTTCTTGGCCCTTGCCTAGAAGCTGTAGGGCATGGCACTCTCCCTGGACTCCTCACTACTCCTAGCTTCACCTCCCCTTGAGGTCTCGCCACACTCGACTTTGGTGGTCCACTCTGCACCTACAGCACCTCCCTGGTCGTCGCCCTAGCTTCTCGCTAGTCAGGCGATGGGGGTGTCGATCCTGCATCCTTCACCTTCATCTCACTCATCACAGCAAGCATCTCCAGCACTTGGTAGCAAGCCTATCGAACTAGCAGGAACGCAACACCCTCCTATCCCACTGCTTGGACTCGCACTAGGACAACAGTTGCTGCCTACATACCCTACACCACTCACAACACAACATACTACCTACCCTCCGCCCCTGCATTAGACATAGGTTCCCCCATGCATCTCGCACCACACCACACACCTACACGAGTATGCCGGCCATCATGCCATGACATCGATGGTATGGTGGTGGATCGGGAGGAGCACCTCGGTGGGACCCACACGGTATACGTGGTACTCGCCCATGCTACGCCAGTCTCAACAACAGCGACCCTAGATGCACTCCTCTCCAAGATGGGTGATTGAGAAAGAGTAGTTCAACAAGTGTAGCTTGGGGACCGCCAATCTTTTCAGTTTTGGAACTTCTACTATTTCCCAAAGGCTACTCTCCCACCGAATTTCCAAGTCCCTGATTTCGAAAAATACAATGGAATGGGTTGCCCAATCTCCTATCGGAGGGCATACTGCAGAGACCTCGCTCAGCTTCAAGTTGATGAAACGTTGTTGATTCATTTGTTCCAGAAGAGTCTCTCTGGTCCTGCCTTGAAGTGGTTCACTTCCCCGGACATGGAGACCATTCGAACTTGGAACAACCTAGCCCAGGCGTTCCTGGAACAGTATTCCTTCAATCTTGACCTAGTCCCCAAGTGGGAGGACTTGGCGTGCCCTTGCCTCATAGGTCAAGGATAGGCCCTTTGACGAGGAGTCTATCGAGATGATCATCTGTGGGGCATAGCCAACAATAAGGGCTCTACTTAGCATCCAGCCTATCACCACTTTCTCCACTCTGATTAAAGCCGGCGCCTGCATGGAAGGCTCGCTACAAAATGGCAGCTTCCCCGTACTCACTACGTTCGTCAAGCATGCAACCACCTCCAGCCACAACGTCGGCACCAACAACAACAGCAGTAGCAACAACAACAACGGCTCTAGCTCCAACTATCTGAATAGGAGGGACTCCTTGAAGAGCTTTGTTGCGTACCTTGGGTCCCCTACTGTGCCTGTCAACGTGGTGGGACTATCGGCTCAAAAACAGATAGTTTATGCTCCAACACGTAGGACACCCCACATAACTACCATTGCTGAGCTAGTGTATCCCGTAGCACCAGCAAGGCAAGGACAACACCCCTCATAGGGGAGGCCTCAATGACTCGACCAAGAATTCACCCCACTAGTCGAGCCGTTGAGTGCATCCTTCCCAAGGTGCAGTCGCTCATCAGGTACCCGGACGTTCGCCCACTACTGAAACCATTGCCGGTGTAGTATAAAGTGAACTTGTACTGCAGTTACCATCATGCCCCGGGGCACTCGACGGACAACTATTTCACTCTCCAGAATGCCATACAGGACGTCATTGACTGCAAGGTCATTGTCATTAACACTTAGGATGCAGGGTCTACACCCGCTCCAGCACCAGCACGAGCACAGCGACCCCGAAGTATAGTCAGTCAGCCTCTCCCTCAGCACACCAATCCTGGAGCACCCAAGACCTCAGGGGTTCACTACCTCTTTTTGGTCGGGTCCGGATCTTCCAAATTGGACCCATCTGGTCTTATCCACCTTGCCTTTGAGCCATTCTCGTCTCAGCAGTATCATTCCTTCCTCTCCGGTTTAGAACCCATTGTCAGCATGATTAACGTGGCTGCTAGGACAAAGTGCGTGGTCGCTTCGCCTACCATGCAGTTTTCCTCAGCTCAGCTTATCTACCTTGAAGCCAGACCACAGCCAGCCACTGCCCAACCCATCCAATTAGTAGCCTACCCCACCATGCCTTCCACCGACCAACTAATGGCCCAGCTAGAGTTGGTAGCTTGTACACCCTTGATCATCAATTTGACTTGGGACATCCACCGGGTAACATATGACTATGCCACAGACATATGTGCAGAAATCACAAGGTCTAGAAGGGTATATAGGCCCCCTTCTCCAGTCCCCAGGGCAACCAACGCAGTACCACCTCCACCTCAGCAAAACAAGTCAACCCTCTAAGCCCGTTACCGAGGAGGTAACTCTTAAACCCACCATCAGCACTGCTAGTAAATCCCCAGATGATCTCACCTCCTAGTTGAAGAAGGTCAAAGCCGATATATCCATTTGGGACCTCATCCATACCTCAGTCGAACACTGGGAGGCCTTCCTTAGGGTATTCCAGGCAGCCCATGTATCCCCCACTGGGAAAACTCAACCATCACAATCTCAGACGCGCACTCAACTTCCCAGTTGAAGAAGGTCAAAGCCGATTTATCCATTTGGGACATCATCCATACCTCAGTTGAACACTGGGAGGCCTTCCTTAGGGTATTCCAGGTAGCCCATGTATCCCCCACCATTGATCCCTCAACCCTTGAAAACATGGTAGGCATGATCGCAATGCCGTGGGTCATCTCCTTCTCGTCCCAGGAGTTGCCCTCGACGGGATCCAATCACAACCAACTATTGTTCATCACCATGCATTCTAGAAGTTCTAAATCCCTCTAACACTGGTTGATAATGGTGCAAGTCTAAACATCTGCCCCTTGCACACCGTAAGAAAAATCGGATTCAAAGTCGAGGATATCACGCCAGTTGTCAAAGGGATGACATCTTTTGACAACACCAGCCATGACGCGTTGGGGGTTTTGGTCATTCCTCTGACTGTTGGTCTGGCTCAGTTCAATGTAATATTCTATGTTGTTGATCTCGAGCCTGCTTTCAATCTTCTACTTGGGCGCCCTTGGCTCATAAGCATCAAGTCATCCCGTCAACCTTGCACTGTATGATCAAGTTCTACTATGGCGACGACATTGTGGTTGTCATGACAGAGAACTTTGAGAAGGACGAGGTTGACACGATCTCTTCAGTTGATCTTCAAACTGTCCACTTTGATCCCAAACTGTCTGATGTACTCTACCGTGTTAACCGTTTCGAACCGATCAATTTTGTTCTAGAATTCGAACATGTTACCTTCTTAGTTGTTCATAGCCACCCTCAGTTGATGGTTGAGAACCTTTGTCATTGGTGGGGATATGAAAAGGGAGCACTGCCTGGGTGATATGGACAAGGGATTACAGAGCCCATTATGGCAGAGGAAAGAAGAGATAGTGAAGGACTTAAATACTAGGGACCACAGGGTGGCGTGTGCAGGCACCGAAGGTTGCTTGTCCTTCGGGATTTGACTAACTTTGTTAGTGCTGGTGTGATGGACTGAACAGGAACCCGTCCCTAGTCATTGCAATGCAGCAACAGCGGAGTCTAGTAGAAGATGTCGAGTGGGTTTGCATTGAGGATTACTACACAGATGAAGAGACATTAAGCGCTGTTGAGCCAGGCCCCACAGGTAGAGTAGAGCAGCAACAGGCAGCAGTCCCAACATCTACCTGTCTAGCTTTGCCATCCCCAGCAGCAGTAGTATCATAGCCACTACTAGTTTTAGTCATAGTAGTAGCACCATCAACAGGGTTGCCAGGGGCGGTAGCTGCCCAGATGCACCAGTAATATCCCAACCCTTCTTGTTCCTAGATCTCTGGTGTAGTCAAAATCATGCGCCTACTAAGTCGACTTCGCCTCAGACGAGGAAGAGTGTGCAACCATCGAGACCCTTGTAGACACAATGCTAAATGACCTAGAAGTGCTATTCCAGGAATAACTGGCGGTCTTGGCGGAAGACGTAGTCAAAGAAGATAGGAAGAGAAAAGGGAAAATAGTAGCATCAGAGCCAGAACTCGCCCCACTCTAGAATCATTGGGGTCTTCCAGCAATCATGGTTGTGGAGGAGGGCAAAACAGTCATGACAAGACCAGAGGAGATGATCTTCGAGCAGCCAAGAGGCAGCTCTAGGTGGTATGTGCAGCACAAGCCTCACCTTGAGGTAGGCGAGGGCCAAAAAAAAAAGACCTCGAGGTAGGCTCCTCAAAGAGCTCACAAAGCAACTCAAAGCAGTCACCAGCAAGACGACTGTCGAGGGAAGATTATTGTAAATATTACAAAAACACTAAAATATTAGAAAAAATAAAAAAAACCAAAAATATTAGAACTACTGTAAAGGAGGGAGAAGTACAGGCCAGAACCGTAGTAGAGTAGAAAGCGCAGGATCGGAGTTCACGCAGTGCAACTACAAGAACACCAGAGTCAGCGTGACCCTCCTTAAACGTAAACAGGGGCAGGAGTCGGAGCAGATCCTCTCTTTTGATGTCACTGACTCAACATTCCAAGAGTAGGTATTGTCAGAACTGATAGCGTACAAGAAGGAGGGAGGACGACATGGGTGTCGATGATTTAGAAGATGTGCCAGAATTCCACCCTCACGATGGCGACCTGGAAGGTCCGAACTTGTACGTCAAGGAGGATAGGGAGATGGTGAATATCAGCACGTCAAGTGATGTTAAGGAGGTTCGCATCAGAGTCAGATTGTCACCACAGGCGAGGGTAGATTTTATCATGTTTTTGAAGGAGTACAACGATGTTTTTGCCTGGATTTATGATGATATGGTCGGACTGGATGTCGAGATAGTAGTGCACACTCTATCGTTGAAGCCAGACACCAAGCCAGTCAAGCAAAAACTCAAAAGATGGTGCCTGCAGTGGTGTCTCAAATTAAAAGAGGAAATCATGAAGCAACACCAAGTTAAATTACTAAAAGTCGTCCTTTACCCAGAATGGCTAGCCAATGTAGTTCCAGTGCCAACAAAGGATGGATTGGTTTGCATGTGGATTGACTATAGAGACCTCAACAAAGTGAGTTCGAAAGATGATTTCCCACTACCTCACATCAATGTCCTGGTGAGAACACCACGGGGCACAAAATGTTATCATTTATGGGCTATCACCACTACAGACCCAATGCTGTTCTGATTTGCCATTCTGGGACAGCATGATGAGACAGACCGTAAAGAATTGGCGGTGTTCTATCTGAGCAATAAGTTCAATGATCGTAAAGCCAGGTATACCACCATCGAAAAAGTTTGTTTATCGTTGGTCTGGGCCACCCAATGCTTGCGGCACTACATGATGGCATATCCAGTCTTACTGTTGTGTCGGTGTGATGAGACAGACCGTAAAGAATTGGCGGTGTTCCATCTGAGCAATAAGTTCAATGATCGTAAAGCCAGGTATACCACCATCGAAAAAGTTTGTGGCACTACATGATGGCATATCCAGTCTTGTTGTTGTGTCAGCGTGATTTGATGAACTACTTATTCCAGAAGCCGACACTAGTGGGCAGATGTGTCAAGTGGCAGGTTTTGTTATCCCAATATGGCATCACCTTTGTGATGTAGAAATCAGAGAAGGGACAAGTCTTAGCGGATCACTTGGCTGACTTGCCTTTGCTAGAGTATTTGCCCTTACAGACCCAGTTTCTCGACGAAGACATATTATTCGCCATGGATGATTTGGGACTCGAGGAGTCGAAAGACCGGAAGTAGTGGCGCCTCTACTTTAACAGGGTAGTAAACAAGAAAGGGTAGGGTATCAGGGCAGTGCTGGCAATGCCCCAAGGACAGCTCATCTCGTTTTCCAAGAAACTATCGTTCTAGTGCACCAATAAAGAGGTGGAATATGAACCGTGCATCCTTGGCCTGTAGGCAGCATTAAAGCACGGAGTACTGAATTTGCAAGTCCACGACGACACTTTGTTGATCATATCCCAGTTGAACAGGAGTTGGAAAACAAAAGACCCAAAGTTGGTGCCATACCACTCATATCTCTTGAAGCTCATGACAGAATTTGAAGATATTTCCTTCTCCTTCATGAACAGAGCCATGAATGCATATGCAGATGTGTTGGCAACTCTAGCGTCGTGGTTGTCCATACCGGACTATCACGTGGTGGACATATTGATGACCCGAGTGGACTACCCTGTGTACTGCATGAGTATCGAAGAAGCCGATCCACTCGAAGAGCTTCCCTGGTACCACGACATCAAGGTTTTCTTGCAAACTAGGAACCTGTTGCCTGATACCCTTGCCATAGACAAGAAGACCATGTAGTGACTTGCGTCAAAGTATGTCCTTGGGGGTGGCCATTTGTACAGAAGGTCCTACAACCAAATGCTATTGAGGTGCGTAAACCAAAAGGAGGCCGATACCTTGATGTTACAGATCCACGCTGGAATGTGTGGGCCACACATGAATGGGATCTTGTTGGCCAAGTAGTAGCCTACGGGACATCCATCCAGACTTCTACAGGGGCAACCTCGTACTCACTAGTCTACGGCATGGTGGTAGTTCTCCCAATTGAAGTGGAGATCCTGTCACTCAGAATCTTGAGGGAAGTAGAGCTAGAGGAAGCGGAATGGGTCGAAGATTGGTTAATACAACTAAACCTAACAGACGAGCGCAGATTGCAAGCTTTGCACCACACTCAGTGCTATCAAAAACGCATGGCCAGGTCCTATCAAAAGAAGGTCCGACCTAGAAGCCTAGCGCTAGGAGATTTGGTTCTGCGAGCAATTCATCTACCCAACGCCCATGGAAAGTTCCGACCTAATTGACGAGGTCCCTTCGTCGTCAAGCAGGTTTTCTCAATGGGAGTTGTAATCCTGGAGGACATGGACCGCGTTGAGCAGTCAGAGTCTGTCAATACATGCTACCTGAAGGAATACTACCAGTGATTGGGTCCCAGCGTGCTGGGCAAAGTCCTCTCCCCTGTATCCAAGCACCTTGCATCATGGCATTCTGCATTTGTAGTCCGCATCTCGACATTTATTCCTTCTGTTTCATTGCATTCACACCGAGTTTTTGTAGCATACACCCCTGCATTCATACAACATATACACTTGACATCCATATTTTGTTTCCTGTATCAAGATACATATGCATGCACCATCTGCACTTTGTTCTGATGATGAAATCAGAAAAGCTTAGCCTATCTCAGGAAAAGGTTCTCATCTCCTGAAGAGTTCTATCTGGATCATTTAGCAAGTGAGAAGGCTACCTCTCATCGAGGGCAGGACAAGACTTTCAAACTTTCTAAGGACCCACACCTCCAAGAGAGAGATAAAATGCTAGGCTGTGAGTGAGAGTGAGAAAGAAAAATCACAATGTCTAGAGGGCACAAAAGAAATGAAAAGATAGAAGTCGAAGACAGAAGTCAATCCTAGAGAGAGGTGTGTGGACCAACTCTACGCCTACTATACCCTTGGGAGGAGTTGGAGCCCACGCCTGAACCACCCACGTTATTGATGGACTAGCCCCCTTTTTAGTAAAAGTCTCCCACCTGGTGTCCATTACCACCGACAGGAGTAGAGTGAACCCACACACCTATGAGGGAGCAAATGAAAAGTTGATAATATAAAAGAGCAAGTGTGGGACCTAGAGAGTTTAATGTGGAGTCCTAGACTTATCACCATTTAAATGCTTACCACCCAATTACCCATCATTTCAATATCCACTGTCCTAGCACAACCACCCCGCCACCTAGAGTGCTACCCGCCAGCTAGAGATTCTGATAGAGTCCATTGGGACCAAGGCTTTCCTAATGCTGAGGACCCAGCATAACTAAGTAAGCACGATCCATGCATTTGCATCTACAATACTTCCCCCATTGTCGTTATCACAGGATAGGACTTTGCCCAGTCGCCAGCCAAGGGCATGTCAGCTGCCGACTTGGTTGACTCCAATAGAGCAACAGTACCAGGGGTATGTCAGTTGCCCACTTGGTTCACCATCAACGAAGGGCATGTCAGCTACCCACATGGTCAACCTCAGCAGAACATCAGTACCATGGGCATGTCAGCTGCCACATGGTTCACCTCCAGCCAGGGGCATGTCAGCTGCCCACTTAGTCGACTCCAGTACAGCATCAGTACCAGGGGCATGTCAGTTGCCCACTTGGTTCACCTTCAACCAGGGGCATGTCAGCTACCCACATGGTCAACCTCAGCAGAACATCAGTACCAGGGGCATGTCAACTGCCCACATGGTTCACCACTAGCTAGGGGCATGTTAGCTGCCCACTTGGTTGACTTTAGTAGAGCATCCATAGCAAGGGGCATGTCAGCTGCGTTTTGGCAAATGGACGTTTTACCGGGTGTTTGAGGCCAAGAGTTTAGTGCAAGTTGGTAGCTCCACATTGAAGGTCGGTAGAGGGAATGGATAGAAGAAGATCATCGAGCCCGGGAGTGCTCCTGTTTGAGGCTTCAAAGGCCTGGGAACTTCAGCATTTACCCACACATCCAGGAGCCGCGTGGTAGCTACACGTAAGACATGCACGTTTCTACCAAGGGCACCGGTGCCCAACTAGCAGCAGAAGTACCTCCCACATACTCGGCTTGGAGGCCAGACCAGGCAAGTCACAATAATGTATCCAATCTACATCCTCATGGATAGATGTTTTGGCCGGTCTCGATGCTATGGTAGAGCCATTCAAAGAAGACGGAAATAAAAAGGGCACACATTTAAAGAGCATATATTCTTCATTCAGATTCAAGTTCAAGGGTACAATCATTGAAAGAAGTCACAGAAATACGCTACATATGCTCGGATCAGCTATTCCCTCTAGTCCAAGGCCTCTTCGAGCTGCTAGCATTTTGAAATAGAGGAGCGCTAGGGATTATTTCACTGATTGGCCAGTCTACCTATGTATGTGCCCTATATGCCTCAAAACAGCCCGTGCCTCTCACTAATGTTAGATCACTAGAGCTAACACTGGTTCGTATCAGACGAGCCAGTTCAGCTGTCATGGTAGTAGAATTGTGAAAATACAACCGAAAGATGGCAGTAAGGGGAGATTGTTCAAGGGCGTCCTGACAGAAACCAAACTAACGTAGGACACGAAAAAGGTGATACTCCACTCCTCTAGTCAGGTCAGGAAGAATGACCACCCTCATGTCGGTGTCATTGAAGAATGCAGTGAAAGGCTTTGCCGTTGATGGGACAATCTGTCTGGTAATCAAACTTCTGGACAACCCCTCCAACTTCATGTAGAACTCCCATACTCCAGAAATGGTTCGGGAATGCCCGCTCTAGCAATAGGCCTCAAATGCTGGCTTTTGGGGGCACAAGACCTCGATTCCCACGTGAGCCACCAACCACACCTATCCAAGCATTGAGTTATTACACAGATGTGCCAATCTCGGCAAAATTCAAGGTTACCTATACTAGTGCTCAACAGCCGTAGAAGTGGCGACACTAGTGAAGAGCACAATCCAAGCCCCGGTAAGTCTCAGCCAGGATCACGGGAGCCAAATCAATTGGTTTGCTCACCACTGCCAAAGCAATCTCAGCTACCTCAATCGCCATGGTCATCCAACCATGACTGAATATGAGCACCCAAGGAAACAGAGGAGGAAGCCACACAACCATAGATCGTCACCTAGTGTAGAGTGCCTCATAATCACGTCATCAAAGTAGTCCAAGCGCAGCATGGATTCTGAGCCATCTGCACTGATTAAATGCCTCCTGCATCATGTAGTATTTAAACCAGTTAGCTGGGAAAGGACAAATGCATACCCATCCTAGCGCATGAAGACTGGAGGCCCCGGTAGTCTTGACAGGCCACAAATTCACCTGGTTTCCTTAAGGGTGACGGTCAATTCCTTACAACCAAACCGGAATACGTAAAGGGCTGATTTCTAGAATCTGGCCATGGCGCACAAGAGATATCGATTCACCTCGACATCCTTGATCTTCAAGAGACGTCCAAAGATCCCCCAACACAGCAGTTTCTCCCAGTCACTATTAGAGAGCATGCCAATCCAGCACCTCAACACTTCCGAGCAGCGGGGAGGAGTAACCATCATCGGGAAAATCCACAAGAGCACCATGTCAAGGATCCACGGCTTGCAACCATCCCACCTTGCCATGGAAGCCTCACCATGCTACCCAAGAGCAAAGCACCAGGCGCGGGAGAAGAGAAGCTCAGTAGAGCAATGTCGGAGCAGCCAGTGGAAGAGGAATGGTAGAGGAGGCATCGCTAGAGGAAGAGGGAGCAAGCGACTGAGGACTCTGGGCCAGAGGGATTGAGGCAGATCTGTCCCCCTCATTTAGCCAATGCCCGCTTGAAAGGAGGAAGAAGAGCCCGTGACCAGCCGCAGGATGGTGACCTGTGATTGTGTTAGAGGTCACGTGCGTCGTGGTTGTGTGCTGGACAGGCACGTGTTGGGCAGGGAACTTGGGCCCTATAACAGAGGCGCTGAGGAGAAGCGCGTGCCACCTGCAAGTGTTCATCAGGGATTTCCAGTAGCTACACCTTCATCTGAGATGTGCTTAGAGGGCGCGCATACCACATGCGCGTATGGCACAAGATTCCTTATCCGAGCCATTGCTGTTCAAGAGCTCGCCCAACTGGCGCAAAGGACCTAATGCTCGGCTACAAGCACAAACCAACACATTCGAGGCACACAACAAAGACAAGCAATTCAGAAGAAACTCATCCAGAAGCAGGCAATTAAAGAAATAGTTCAAGAATATATAACCAAAGTTTACAGTTAATGATGTTTAAATTACAGCACTTGCAGAGATACAAAGTCAAATGAGTAACTAATCCCAAGCCTCGTCGTCACTCTCGTCTGGCTCCCACTCTTGGGAAGCATGAGCGGTGCGGCACTCACCCTTGTGCTAGAGCCGTCAGGCAGTCGTCGCTGAAGCCGTACGAGCACAGGAGGGGACAGAAGAAGATGTGATCGGTAAGTCCCCAACTACGGAAGCATCCTCCTTGAGGTCGGGGTTGGCCTCGTCACCGCTACTCCTGAGGATGACGTCTTCCAGCTGGTATCCTTGAAATAAGAGGGTTAGTCCCGAATGTTCACAGCAAAGAATGATAAACATAGAACTAGGAAAACACTTACCTCCCTGTAAGCTTCCCGTCAGGCCTGTTACAGATAAGGGTAGTGTTGTCAGTATGATTGGGCATGTGTAGCTAGGAACTATAAAAAAGAAGAGGCAGAATGCAATACCTTGGCTTGTCGCATTCGAGCATAGAAATCACTTAGCCTGCCCTCGAACCGCTACAACAGAAGCAAGCAATTGTGTCAGAACAGCCAGAATCATGGAGTCAGCTGATGCCACAAGCAGAAAGTAAGATTTACCTCAACCCAGTTCTTTGAGAACCACATATCCCATTGTTTTTCTTGGAGGTTTTCCTCGAAGAGGTATGGCTTGCAGGTGTTCTCATACCACTCCTGGTACTCGTCATAGTTGAAAGGATGGAGGGTGTATCGACTCTAGTCGACCATGATCTCCTCCACGATAGAGCGAGCCCGTACGTAGGTAGTGGCCTGAGGCACCATCTCGATAGAAGGCGGGAACGGGATGCCGAACTCCAGGGTGAACTGATGACAAACTCGGCCAAGAAGATAAAAGGCAAACTTCTTGAAGCAGAAAAATTTCATCTACTTCCGAAAGTAGGTCCGAGCGAAGTTCAGTGGCTCCCAATCTAGCTCGTCATACCACTCAAACAGCTTCAGCTCGACCTATATAGGACAAAACAGAACACAATTAAGTCTAGCAAGATATCAAAATAGAGAAAGTTGTAAACAAGTGTGATGTTTGCAAACTCACATTGCGTATCGACAGTAGGTCCAGTAGATAGCTATAACACTCATAACTATACTCCCCTTCTACGGTACAGTGGTCTGCCTCACACCACTGTCGTGGAAGCGGGAGAAGTCTAGGATAGAGGCGGAAGAAATAATGCCCCCGCATATAATGCTCCATCCACCAACACTACGAATGCAGAAAAGCAGGTCATAACATAGTCATATTACTTAAACTGAAGAAGATAACACAGGAGATTATCGTCAGCTGTGGGTAGAGTCCCACATGGGACCACTGATTGCTCTTTACTACACTGTCCAGGCCGTAGAGCATGTAGGTATAACTGGCACTGCCCCAATAATACCAATCCAAGTGATCGAAGTTGGCAAGGTATATAAACCAATCCGCCAGACATAGTATCCGGAAGTGTCATAGAAGATCAAAGCCATCAACTCCATCAGGAAGTGGCGAAGAGCAAACTCCACCTCCCTTGATCCTAGAGTCAGGTTAGGCCAGAATAAGTTCCACTCCTTGATCCAACTGTAGCAGAGATAGTTTGTTGATCGAGTCAGTGGTGGGCACCCATAGCCTAAAAGCTCCGTAACCTTGGCAAACCCCATGGTGGCCTTGCCAACTATAGGCTCCTTCCCGAAGCATAAGCCTTTCAATAGTGCCCAGTGCTCTGACAGGATCGTCGTCTCTCCGAAGAAGTGGTAGAAAGTGTGGGTCTCGTGTCACCACTGCTCCGCGAGTGCCCAAAAAAAATCATAATGCCCATGGACTGCTTGGAGGCGTAGGAGACTCCCAAACGGGGTACAGTGCAGTAATTTTTTTTTCATGAAGCTGGGGAGACGCTCGAAGTGCTCCAACATCGACGTCCAGAGACACCGCATCACTTGCCCAGTATTGCTAGCCTGAGGAGCAAAGAACAACAGGGTCAGAAATCAGTTACGCCATGTAAATTTATGTAGAAAAGGGAAAGGGTACCTCAAAATCTTCATTGTTGCAGATGTGGTTTTCATCCAACAACCGACCCCCAAAGTTGTTGGATTCCTGGCAAAAAGGAAATTCAGCTCAGCAAATCAAAAGCATGCATAACAAAAACACCATAGCAGGTGGAGTCTTGCTTTCTTACATCCTCGAGGATATTGGGCATCGCCTCCTCCGATGCCTAGGAGCTAGAAGTAGCCCCGGATCTTGAACTAGATCCACAACCTCAAGCTTGTGAACAAGAAGCAGCCCCAAATCATGAGCTAGACCCATGTCCCCGAGCCCACGAACTGGAGGCGACTTCGCTCACCTGGGTGGCCTTAAAATCAGAATTAGACTGCAAAAGCGAGGTCATGTTTAAATGAGCATGTTATCAAAACGAAGTCATGATGGATCGTTGCACCAAAAGCACCAAAGTTAAAGTAATCAGAGACAGTAAAAGGAAAAATCAGAATTTTTATTCTAGGACCCAACATTTAAATTTTAGGGGAGGTTGGTCCAAACACAAAATCAATGGCATTCTACGATGGCTTGCTTCATAGTATCATTCACAACAACATATATGGGGAGCCAGTAATGTGATGTAGTGACATTTCACAACCTTATTCAAGCATTTCGAAATTTCCCAATCAAGCATGGTGACTTTGCATAATATTATCCAAACTGACTTGGTGACTTTTTACAGTGTTGTTCGAACAAGTATGATGGAAATTTTTAAGCATGTATGGTGGTCTTTCTACAGTAACACTTCAAGAAGAATAATGGCATGACAATATGGTCTGATGATTATCCAAGCAAGTATAATGTTATTCTATCTATATATACATGTATGGATGAGAATGATGCAGTGAGCAAGGCAGGGAACTGATAACCTGCAATCGCCAGCACGACCGTCGCCTGAAGACCCCAGCCTGACCTCCTCACCAAGGCTAACCACCAGCCCACGCCCACTGATTGCCACCCCACCAGCAAGGAACTCCTGGACATCTAGCGACAAAGGAGGAGGTGGTGGCCGTGCACACAGGAAACATGAGAGGGGGGGGGGGGGGGGGG
>JAMKQA010043505.1:0-11338 GCA_024699735.1 Posidonia australis | reverse complement strand
TGAATCACCCATCTCTTTTCTGGGATAGATTCTGGATCAGATTGCAGTCTGATCCAGATTCTCTGGGGCGCACCACTCAGGCGCACCAAACCAGAGCACCACTCTGGCGCACCAAGCAGGTGCACCAGACTGGTCAGAGAGCAAAGCATTCACATTGGCATCTTTGTTTACATGATTTTATGAAGGACTTTGAGCTTGATATTTTTGTTGATTGTTCTTTGATATCCCATGATTTTGCATGCATGTTTCCAGTTTTAAACCAGATCATTTTCTAATTGTTTTCTCCCCTTGGATATTTAGTCTTGGGTAGGAATTTGGTAGGTTGTTTGTACCTTACTCCTACATGGAGAATCTATGCATCAACCCATGATCCAATGTCATGACTAAACCTTGTTTTTCTCACTTAGCATAAGATAAGTAGGATCTTGTGTAAGGCTACTAGTCCTTGAGCACAAGATTCACAAATCATTGCATTAGCATATTTACCAAGTTTTACAGAAGTATTTTACACTGCAGAATGCATTCTTTTGTGAACTGGCTTTGCATAGTTTTCTGTTTTCACTCAGCACATCTTTCTGGCCCACCTAGGCGCACATAGGTGGCGCACCAGACTGGAGCACTAGTCTGGTGCACCAAACAGGCACATTGGCCTGTTTTTAGTAGTACACAGAAAGTTTTATATGGTTTTTGCATGCTTTCCCGACTCGATTTGCTTCTGAGTTTCTTCCATGGTTTTCTCCCTTGGCATAATAGGAAGGCACAACTCTATTTTTACCATTCCATGCATTTTAATTTGCATTTGACATATAGCAAGGCAAGGATGAAAAATCACTCAAGATACTAGATCCATGATCTTATTTATGCAAATATCTCTGCATCGACCCTTGACCCGATATGAGAGCAATATTTCTGAGCATTCGGACACACCCTTATACATCATGCACCCATATTTTAGACACCACACACATAAGCATGGCATGGCATATCGCCCTCGGGCGCAAAGCAAAGGTTGAAAAGCTGACATTTCATAAGCAATACAAAAACCAATAGAAGACCGATTTATTCGGGCGCACGAGGGTGCCTAATACCTTCCTCGTGTGTAATAGGGATCCTTACCCATATTTTCTGGTTCAAGACCTTTTCCATTGTTTTTGGCATGATTTTCATGTTTTAAATGGTTTTCCTCGTCTTCCATTTTAATAGACTAGGTGGCGACTCCTGCATTTGCATTATATTTATTTTTGTTGTTTTTGCCGTGACTTTTCCGACTTTTGCATATTTTTGCAATTGTAACCGACATGGTTACACCGGGTCAACCACTTTGAGCTTGTTAATTACATTCTGGCTCTCGAGCATGTCAGTTACCTGACCATTCACAGCAATCCCCTTTGGATGATCGAAAATGTGTGTCGCAAATAGGGATACAAGAAAGGAACACCACTCGGGCGACACGGCCAGGGAATCTCCGAGCCCATCTAGACGGAGGAAAGGTAAGTGTTCGAGGGACTGGGATACGAGTGGTAGCCGCACAAAGACAGATATTCGTGCACTAGGAGGTACAAGATGATTTCTATTCCATTGGACCTCACCAATTTTGTCAGTGCAGGGATACTCGATCCCAATCAGAGTCAGGCAACTGTAGAGAGGAGCCAACGTCAGATGGTGCAGCCATAGCCTTAGCCGTCGGTAGGCACATTGATAGCATCAGCCACTGCCCCAACAATGAGCACCACAGTGATAGTCCTACAAGTAGCTGCATTAGTAGATCCATCAATGTAGTTGATCAGTCTTGGGCATTGCTCACAGTGGTCTCAGATCTAGTCAGCAAGGGTCCACAGTTCAGATGAGGCAGTGGCAGAGCAGAGTGCTGTCCAGTATTCTGATTGCACCGTGGAAGAGGATGAGACAGTTGGCAAGGCAAGTGAGTCGACTGATCAAGCCAGTGACCTAGAGCTGTTGTTTCAAGAGCAGTTGTCAGTGTGGGCCAAGGATGCAGTCGAGCATCAAAGGCTGAGGAAAGGGAAGGCATGGGCCTCAAAGTTAGAGTCAACAACCCTCCACTAGCAGCCGGACCACTCATCCATCATGGTCCTTGCTGAATCACAACCAAAACCCACTAGACCATTAGAGTTAATCTCTTTGGAGCCAGGAGGCAGGTCTAGATGGTATATGCAGATGAAGCTTAGAAGGAAAGTTGGGCAACATCACTCCTATCAGTCAGTAGTAGGACAATCGCCAGTCAATATCACCACTTGTACATACTACAAAAAATACGAAAAAAGTCAAAAAATAGCATCAAAAGCCAAGGAAATAGAGCTACCTGGCCAGTTAGCAGACCCCATTGTTAAAGAGCCAGAAGTCACACAGTGTAGATACAAGAACACCAAAGTCAGTGTAACCATCATGAAGAATCATCAAGGGTAGAAATCAGAGCACAACCTCTCCTTTGATGTCATCGACTCAACCTTCAAAGAGGAAATCATATCAGAGCTCAGCGCTTATGAGGAAGAGGATGATAACATGGATGAAGACAGTGAGACACTCGAATTCCAGCCCTACTACAATGATCCAGAGGGGCCAAATATGCATGTCGAGGAAGAAACTGAACGGGTTAACATCGATACCACAGAAGATATCAAGAAGGTACTCATCAGTGCTAAGTTATGTCCACAGGCCAGGGTAGATTTCATAGCATTTCTGAAGGAATACACAGATGTCTTTGCCTGGAGTTACGATGACATGGTCGGCCTGGATGTCGAAGTGGTGGTGCACATGTTACCCCTGAAGCCTAATGAGAGGCCCGTTAAGCAAAAAATCTGGAGATGGCGACCTTAATGGATCTTGAAGCTTAAGGAAGAAATCATGAAGTAGCACAAGGTGAACTTCCTCAAGGTGGTGTTGTACCCAGAATGGCTAGCAAATGTAGTCCTAGTGCCAAAGAAAGACGGGAAGGCCTGTTTGTGCATCGACTATAGAGACCACAAAAAGGTGAGCCCCAAAGACGATTTCTCACTTCCTCACATAGATGTCTTGGTGGACAACACAGCCAGACACAAAATGTTATCATTTATGGATGGTTTCTCGAGGTACAACTAGATCAAGATGGCTGAGGAGGATATGGAGAAGACATCCTTTATCACCCTTTAGGGAGTTTTCTGCTATCGTGTGATGCCATTTAGGGTCAAGAATGCTGACGCCACTTATCAGAGGGCAATGACTTCACTTTTCCATGACCTTATGCATCAGGAATTAGAGGTCTATGTAGAAGATATGATTGCCAAGTCCAAAGAGCCTGAGGAACACCTAGTCTATTTGAGAAAGCTATTTGATCGCCTTAGAAAGTACAAGCTCCATCTTAACCACAACAAATGCATATTCGGGGTGTCATCTGGCAAGCTTCTGGGATACATCATCAGTCAAAGGGGAATCTAGGTTGACCCTAGCAAAGCAAGAACCATCATTGATATGCCTCCCCTTACATCTGAAAAGGAAGTTCGAAGATTATTAGGCCCATTATAGTATATCAGCCGATTCATCGCGCAACTTACCCCCATCTGTGAGCCTATCTTTAAGATATTAAGAAAGAACGCACAGGTCCATTGGAACGAGGAATGTCAAGCTGCATTCGACAAAATCAAGCAGCTCCTTACAAAACCTCCCATCCTAGTTCCACCCACACTAGGACGACCTCTGTTGCTGTATCTCCACCACCCAACACTCCTGAGCAAGATGAGACAAGACGTAGGGAGAGAGCCATCTACGACCTAAGCAAGAAGTTCAATGATTGCGAAGCCAGGTGCAGTCTCATCGAGAAGATCTGCTTATCCCTTGTCTGGGCTACCCAACGCCTCAGGCACTATATGATGGCATATCCGATCCTTCTCTTATGCCAACATGACCCCATGAAGTACTTGTTTCAAAAGCCAGCATTAGTGGGACAATACGTGAAGTGGCAGGTGATGCTATCTCAATACGACATTACATTTTTCACGCAGAAATCAATGAAGGGGCAAGCAATAGCGGACCACCTAGCTGACCTACCATTGCCAGAATACGAGCCATTGCAGACGCAGTTCCCGGATGAAGACATCCTATTCACCATGGGAGATACAGATTTTGAGGAGCTAGAAGACAGGTCCCGGTGGCACCTATACTTCGATGGAGCTATCAACAAGAGGGATAGGGGAATCGGCGTGGTATTGTCGACACCATAGGGGCAGATGACTCCCTTCTCTATAAAGCTCACTTTCGAGTGCACCAACAATGAAGCCGAGTATGAGGCGTGCATCATGGGATTGCAAATCGTATTAGAAGATGGCGCACGAAAGCTACAAGTGCATGGGGATGCCATGTTAGTCATATCCCAAATCAATGGTGAATGGAAAACCAAAGATCCAAAGCTAGTGCTATATCACGAGTACCTCCTACAGCTCATCAAGGAATTCGAAGAAGTGTGCTTTTCCTTCATGAGTAGAACCAAAATTTCCTACGCAAATGCATTGGCAACCCTTGCCTCTTGGCTCTCAATACATGAAGAGCGCCCAGTCGACGTATCTGTCACCCGAGCAGAGCAGCTCATCCATTGCATGAGCATAAAGGAGGTGGACCCGCCAGCAGAGCTTCCATAGTATCACAACATCAAAACCTTCCTAGAATCAGGCGATCTCCCAACCAACACATCGACAGCAGATAAAAAGACCATGGTGCACCTGCCGTCAAGATACATGTTGGGTGGAGGACATTTGTACAGAAGATCATATAACCAGATGCTTTTGAGGTGTGTCGACAAGAAGGAGGCCGATACCTTGATGCTTCAAATCTACGTTGAGACATGTGGCCCCCACATGAATGAAATACTATTAGCCAAGAAGATCATGCTAGAGGACTACTTTTGGTCACTTATAGAGGTAGATTGCTATCATTTCTTGTGCAAATGCCACAACTACCAGATTCACGGAACTTCATACATGCTCCCCCTTAACAGCTGCACAACATGTCTTCACCATGGCTTTCTCTACTTGGGGAATAGACGTCATCGGAGCCATCCATCTGGCATCATCCAATGGCCACAGCTACATCCTGATGGCCATAGATTACTTTACCAAATGGGTGGAAGTGGCCTCTTACAAAACCATCAGAGCGGTAGCCACGGAAACGTTCATCAAGAACAACATCATAGCCCGGTACGGTGTGCCACACACCATTATCTCAGACATGGCAAGAATTTCATAGCTCAGAGGTTGGAAGATTATTTACAGAGCCTCAAGATCAAACATCACAGATCACTCCGTACCGCCCATAGATGAATGGTGCCGTGGAGTCAGCAAATAAGAACTTAGTCAAGATCCTGAAGAAGAGCACCAAGACACATAAGGATTGGCACAAAAAGCTCCCCTATGCGCTATGGACCTACAAAACTTCGGTCCGAACATCAACAGGAGCGACACCTTACTCGTTGGTGTACGACAAGGAAGCAGTCCTACCAATTGAAGTAGAGATCCCATCACTCAGAATCTTAAGGGAGGCTAAGCTAGAAGAGGCCGAATGGGTCGAGGACAGATGCATCTAGCTGAATTTGATCGACGAGCGTAGACTGCAGGCCATGTACAATGCCTGCTGCTACCAAGCGAGAATGGCAAGATCATATCAGAAAAGAGTCAAACCTAGGAGCTTCGCACCTGGCAATCTAGTTCTGCGGGCCATACATCTCCCTAACAGTCGAGGCAAATTCCAACTTAACTAGCATTGTCCCTACATCATCAAGCAAGTCTATTCGGGAGGCACAACAATCCTTGAAGACATGGACAGCGTCGAGCTACCTGAGCTAGTCAACACATGTTATCTAAAGAAGTACTACCAATGAGCGGAAGGCGTGTATCCTCGCTTTGCAAAGTATTCTTTCACACATCATGCATCATCCACTACTCCATCATGCATGCATATTTCTAAAATAAAAGGCAATCCAAGTGCATCTAATCCACATCATTTGCTCTTTTACTTTCGTGCACATTAGTAACTTAAGCACATCAATAACTGCATGCATCTATGCATAAAAGCATCAACATCACATCCCAATGATGAAAATTGGAATAGCTAGCGTGCGTGAGAAGGGTCTATACCTCTTCAGTTGACACTACCTAGACATTCTAGTGAGCGAGGAAGTCACCACCCAACCATGGTTAGGCGAAATGTCCAAACTCCCCTGGAGACTTGCACCTCTAGAGGGAGATAAAATGTTAGGAGCAAGCATTAGTGTGAGCCAAAATAGAAAAAATAAACATATCCACAAGGGCACAAAAGAAATAAGGAGACAAAAGTCGAAGACAGAAGCTAGCCCTAAAAGAGAGAGGCAAGTAAACCAACTCTACCCCTATCACTTACCTTGGGGAGGAGTTGAAGCAAGCATCCAAAAAAATCCAAGCGACTAAGGGACTAGCCACCCCTCACATACAATTCCAGCAGCCCCCTCCAAGCAAGGGTTAGCGCGAGCCTACAAGTCTAAGAGGGAGAAAAGAAATAAGTCAAAAGTCAAAAAGTAGGTCTAAGTCCCCAAGAGTTTGGCACGGAGCCTAACCTACTAAATCATACACCTCGGAGAGCCACCAACAGCCTAGAAGTCTGGGTAGTGTATTGTGAATCGAGGTCTTCTCCTCTTCTCATAGCAGGCATCATTAGTGTTCCAAATCCTAAAGGATGATACAACATAACACTATCATTCCTGCATGCATTATCGTTTGTCCACTTTGCAAGGTCTCGCTAGGTCCTAAACCAGGGGCATGTCAACTGCTCCTTGGCCAAAGACCTGGCTAAGGATACCGTACGCTAGGGGCATGTCAGCTGCCTTTATGGTGATAACCTTCCTTGTCAACTAGGGGCATGTCAGCTGTCCTATTGGTTGACCCTTCTTCCAAAACATGTTGTCTGCTCCATAGCTCGAGCGCAAAAACAAGGACAACAATAGCCATAAGCCTCTAAGATTAGAGCAAAGTCAGAATATCAATATTCTCCTAGTCAGCAGGCGAGAGCATAGTCAATAGTCCAGTGCCAAAGTCAAACTCCCAAGAAGTCAGTCGGTGACACAACAGTGAACTTGGGGAAGTGTTAGAAATCATCTAGCAAGTCCGTCTTATTCGAGGAGGAAACAATATCCTCATAAAACACTTATCAAGTCAAGCTCCTTGCATTAGTGCAGAGTCTGAGCAACGGTTTATCCAGATCAACTGTCATCGTTCGACAGCACCAATAACACCAAGTGAGCAGGCAAAGCAATCACACAGTGAAGCAGCGAGCTACAAACAGAACAAACCTCTTGGCTAGCAAGCAAGTTGCATACAACCTTTATCCTTTTCTTTTATGACTCCTCTAAGTCCTAAGGAGATCTGAGTCGCTAGTTCCTTGTGTCCGAGGACCAGCATTTATCCTTTTCTCGTGACTCCTCTGAACCTAGTGGAGATTCGAGTCGCTATTTCCTTGTGTCCTAGGAACAACCTTTATCCTTTTCTTGAGACTCCTCTAAACCTAGTAGAGATCCGAGCCGTTGTTTCTGTGTGTCCTAGGAACAGCCTTTGTCCCTTTCCTCGGGACTCCTTTGATCCCAGTGGAGATCCGAGTTGTTGGTTCCTTATGTCCTAGGACTAGCATTTACCCTTTTCTCATGACTCCTCTAAACCTAGTGGAGATCCGAGTCGCTGTTTCCTTGTGTCCTAGGAATAGCCTTTATCCTTTTCTCGCGACTCCTCTAAGTCCGAAGGAGATCCGAGTAGCTGGTTCCTTGTTTCCTAAGACTAGCATTTATCCTTTCCTCGTGACTTCTCTAAGTCTGGAGGAGATCCGAGTCGCTGTTTCCTTATGTCCTACGAACTGCCTTTGTCTTTTTCTCTTGCGACTCTTCTAAGTCCGGAGGCAATCTGAGTCATTGGTTCCTTGTGCTGTAGTACCAGTATTTATCCTTTTCTCGTGACTCCTCTAAACCTAGTGGAGATCCGAGTTACTGTTTCCTTGTGTCCTAGGAGCAACCTTTATCTCTTTCCTCATGACTCCTCTAATCCCAGTGGACATCCAAGTTGCTGGTTCCTTGTGTCTAGGAACAACCTTTATCCCTTTCCTCGTGACTTCTCTGAGCCCAGAGGAGATCCAAGTCGCTATTTCCTTGTGTCCTAGGAACAACCTTTATCCTTTTCTCGCGACTCCTCTGAACCTAGTGGAGATCTAAGTCGCTGTTTCCTTATGTCGTAGGAACAACCTTTATCCTATCCTCACGACTCCTCTAAGTTCGGAGGAGATCCAAGTTGCTAGTTCCCTGTGTCCTAGGACTAGCATTTATCCTTTTCTCACGACTCCTCTAAGCCTAGTGGAGACTCGAGTCTCTGGTTCCTTGTGTCCTAGGACCAGCGTTTATCCTTTTCTCACAACTCCCCTAAGTCCGGAGGAGATCCGAGTCGCTGTTTCCTTGTGTCCTAGGAACAACCTTTGTCCTTTTCTTTTGCGACTTCTCTAAGTCTAAAGGAGATCTGAGTCACTGGTTCCTTGTGTCCTAGGACCAACATTTATCCTTTTATCGTGACTCTTCTAAATCTAGAGGAGATTCGAGTCGTTGTTTCCTTATGTCCTAGGAACAACCTTTATCCCTTTCCTCACGACTTCTAAGTCCAGAGGAGATCTGAGTCACTTGTTCCTTGTATCCTAGGACCAGCATTTATCCTTTTCTCGTGACTCTTCTAAATCTGGAGGAGATCCGAGTCGCTGTTTCCTTATGTCCTAGGAACGACCTTTATCCTTTTCCTCATGACTCCTTTGAACCTAGTAGAGATCCGAGTCGCTGGTTCCTTGAGTATTACGACCAGTATTTATCCTTTTCTCGCGACTCCTCTAAGTCCAGAGGAAATCCGGGTCGTTGTTTCCTTGAGTCCTAGGAGCAGCCTTTATCCCTTTCCTCGCGACTCCTCTAAGTCCAAAGGGGATCCGAGTCACTGGTTCCTTGTGTCCTAGGAACAATCTTTATCCTTTCCTCGCGACTCTTTTAAGTCCAAAGGAGATCCGAATTGCTGGTTTCTTGTGTCCTAGGACCAGTATTTATCGTTTTCTCGCGACTCCTTTAAGTTCGGAGAAGATCCGAGTTGTTGCTTCCTTGAGTCCTAGGAACAACATTTATCCCTTTTCTCATGACTCCTCTAAGTCCGAAGGTGATCCAAGTTACTAGTTCCTTGAGTCCTAGGATTAGCATTTGTCTTTTTCTCTCGCGACTCCTCTAAGTCTAGTAGAGATCTGAGTCGTTGTTTCCTTATGTCCTAGGAACAACCGTTATCCTTTTCACTCGTGACTCCTTTAAGTTTGGAGGAGAACCGAGTCGCTATTTCCTTGTATCCTAAGAACAACCTCCATCCCTTTTCCTCGTGACTCCTCTAAAATCGGAGGAGGTTCGAGCTGTTGGTTTCTTACATCCAAAAACCAACCCTCATCACTAGGCTGATAACCCTAACTATCCGGCGATGAGTTCATCAACTCATCACTGGGCTGATAACCCTAACTATCCGGCGATGAGTCTGTCAACTCATCACAAGGCTGATAACCCTAACTATCTTGCGACAAGTCTATCAACTCATCACCAGGCAGGTAGCCTTGCTTACTCAGGCAGCAAGCATGTTAGCTTTATCTAGCAGTCTCCTTTGCACAATTTCAGAGTAGCTACTGACCTATGACTCAGCATTTCATAATAATTTATGACTTTTCTATCTGCATTGGACTGTATGAAATATTGTGTGCGTGGAAAGAAGTGATTTGTCATTCTGAATATTCTTTTAATAATGTTCTACTGACTTGAATCAAGAAAAGCTGCGGCTCCCCTATTGGTCATGGGTTTCCTTATGATGGTCGTACCGGTGAGTTGCTCAGATGGCCTTCGAGCGTGGATCAGAAAGATAACAAATGCTGATCGTGACAAGCTACGGACTTGGGGAATCTCCTAAAAATTCTTAGACATTGCAAATGTGGAGGTCTCCCGTTATCTTATGTGCAGCCGCCCGGTTCTGGAAGCTTGCAAACCACACATTCCACTTCGGAAGAATTGAGTTAACTCCTACTTTGGAAGAGATCCGTCAGATGTGTTGTCTGCCAAAGTTTCTTGGGCCCACTGTATTTATGTGGCGAGATGGATACTCTTTTGTGCTAAGTGAACTAACTAGTCTATCGACTGGCAATTGTGGTCGTCAACTAATCTGTAATGATGGGCAATCTCCTATGCTACAACTGATTTACTTTGACAAGATAGCTGAGATGCGCACCTCTTTGGGTGATGAGTTGTGGCTGAGAGGCTTCATTGTCTGCTTTTTAGGCGAGCTTGTGTTTAGCCATGGCCAGACAGTCGTGAACATCAAGGTTGCAGAAATTGCTTTGGCGGTAATAACCTGTCAGCTAGACCTAGCCCCCATTATCCTGGCAGAGACTTACTAGGCCCTAGACCAGTCACTGCAATGGTGCTGACATTCTTATGATTGTGGAGCCTTTGTATAGGTATGGTTGGCTGCTCATCTGGGTGTAGAGATTTTACGCCCTCAACGGTCAGCCTTCGAATCTTATTGCCAAAGTGGTCATGCTCGCACCCTCACATCAGTTCGCAAGGAGTATGAGTGACTGGAGAGTCTAACTGAAGATAAGGCGACCTAGCGCATCATTCCTTCGACAACTCATAACTTCGAAGCTTTCTTCAATTATGCCAACATGCAGCTTATCATCCTTTCGAGGCTGACTGGTGGTGTCGAATATCATCCAACCCATGTGATGCAATAGTTCAGTTACCGACAAGACTCCTTTGCTCAAGGACTGATGCTAGCTCGATTCTAGGAGTACCCCCCGAGCTCTTACGGGGCGCGACAAAGGAACTATCACGCCTGCTTACCGGCTGTAACCATGCCGACGGGGGTGGCCCACATAGATAGGTGGTGTGTGTACCAAAGAGGCGGCAAAGCCATGGCAAAAAAGGGAAAAAAAAGGGGAAAAAAAGAAGAAATGCAAAAATGCAGGAGTCGCCACCTAGTCTATTATGGAAGACGAGGAAAACCATAAAATACATGAAGATTCATGCAAACAAAATAAAAAGGGGATGTGTAAAACCAGAAATGCGAGTAAGGATCTCTGTTACATGCGAGGAAGGTGTTAGGCACCCTCGCATGCCCGACGAATCGGTCTTCTAATGATTTCTCTTTTGTAAATGAAATGTCGGCTTTTCAGCCTTTTGCTGTACTCCCGAGGGCGATATGCCATGCCATGTTAATGAGTGGTGTCTAGAGTATAGGCGCATGATGTGTAGGGGTGTGTCCTAATGCTCAGAAATATCGCTCGT